>OW203768.1:10756422-10821098 GCA_934045905.1 Leuctra nigra
AATGTACTACGCTAGCACCAACACAACAAAATGAAAATCAGCTAGAACTAGGTGGTACATTCAAGTTAGCGGATTTTTTTTGGAGAGTTTAGGTTGGCAAAGTGTGAATTCAGATGGAAGGTCTGGATGGTGCTGCTTATTTACACCCTAACGGCGTTGTAAGCGGAAATTGAACAGCCTATAGCAACAAGACATTGGTACAATGATTGATTCATGTTAGATCACTACCTGGGGGTTGGGTTGTAAAAGCTTTGAAACTTTTCAAATAAAATAATACTATTAACATTAAAAAAATGCATTCAGTCCCGTTTTTCTGATATTTTTTTATTTGCAGTACACGAGGAATTATAATTTTTAATTTCTAAGAAATACAATATTTCATACACCTCAGAAATATTTAAACACTTAAAAAAAGGTACATCATTTTCATGGTTATGTTGTTCAGACGCGCAATTTATTAATTTACTGATTACAACGCCACCCAAACACCAGCATCCCACTTATCCAGCAACATTCCTCTAGGAAGCAAACTAGCATAGTCTGAATCAATAACAGCATTAAATAATGCAGGTAAGTTATGTGAGCGCATGCACTAAGCGAGTCGAGGGTCTTATGGAGTGAGGAGGGGGAGGGTTAAAGTCCTGTCGCAGCGTTGATCCAGTCCCGGAGGTCCCCGATGTTGGTGTAGGCGCTGGGAAAGTCAGGACGCAACGACGTGTAACCCACCGTGAAGTAGCCAACGAGCTTGTTATTGAAGATCATCGGTGAGCCGCCGTTCAGCTGGACAAAACATTAAACTTAGTTCTACATCTCCATTCGGTTTTTGATTCATAATTTATTTATGTTTACTGTTTATCTTGTGTATAGGACAAGAGTGATGCTTTGGTCAAGATGAAATTTTACACCCACGTACGTAGTGGAGACATATACCATTTTTCGCAATAAGTCTCAAAATTATTTTCTATTTTAACCCTCTCAAGGGGAATTAAAAACTTTAGAGATAATATTATTGAAACAAATTAATACAATTTATTTCGATGATACTTTGATAATTTTCAATTGCTTGATGAAAATGATCGGAAGATCATCGAATTATAATTTGTTTAAATTTGTTTGTTTAAACAAGTAAGAAAATGTATGTAATGAAAGTTGAGTGAAAGTTCGGTGTGCAATAATGATTTTTTTAGTTTTCTCAAAGCTCGAAAGGACAAATAATGAAACCAGAGTATCTACCGAAACCGCTCTGAAGTGGGGTTTCCCAGCAATGTAAACAACAAAAGTTAATAAAGTGCGTTTAAGGCATGACAGTTTGAAATACGAGTAGAAAACCAGTGAATTTAGAACTGAAGACAGGAAAATCCTATGTCCGAAGAAACGTGTACTTTATGTACCTACAGTTTTCATTTTTACGTCTTACTGTCGTCGTACTAGCAGTGTTATTAGAAGTAAAAAAAACTCGATCCTTTTGTTTTAGCTCAAACAAAAGCGGGTCCTCGACTTCAAATTTCTTTTGTAACCTCTCAGGTTTATCGGTTTCTTTACCGCCTTGCATTTTTGTTCCGCAAAGAAATGAAAAATGAACTTTATATCGACTCCACGCCATTCCGCATCAAACGATTAAAAAATCACTTTAAAAACTCTTCTCCAAGAAAACCGCGTATGAAATTCTTCGTTACATAATGAGCAATTAATTTTCATTATTTTGTTGTTCATAAATCCACGTCGTCAGGAAGTGATGCGGAAATAATTATTCTCGATACGAAAGCTATCACAAACTTCCGTCGACAATTTTCTTAAACCGCAACAGGCATTTTCTTGGTTTTTCCCTCGTACCTTTCAACTTCAGTTAAGGTGCTGCAAGCGCTCGGCCGTTTTAGCAAGTTGAGAGAGAAAAATTGTTTCATAAGTGGGTGTAACTTTGATTAGGTTGTCCACATGATCAGTCTGATTGTATATTAGTAGCACTTTTTTATTTTGGCTTCTTGCATTGTTAATTAGGCGCCAGTTATTCAACAAAACCGCGCAAAACGATGAAATTTCCGATACGATTGGAGACCAAACCCGTTAACCAATTGATCTAAAATTTTAAACATGACTAGATAAAATACTAAATTCGGGTTATATTTTAACGCATTTGTTAAATTTAAATTTCATGCGGCACATAGTGTTGTCTTTATTTAATCTCGATTAAAATTTTAAATCATTTCGTCAACCCATTTTGTCTCCAATCGTATCCAAAAAATTGCCTACAACAAGCGGCAAAATCTGTCGCGCTTGCAGCACCTTAATATTCTCTGACATCATAAGACGTTCACGAGCACACGTATATTTATCAATTACGCAGGAACCGCGGGGGAAGGGGGTAGTAAAGTCAAAGTAGAAACCTGGAATATTATACGGTGGAATAAACTTCCGAAAGTGTGCTTCTTTTCTCGCAGTTTTTCCGAGGTCATTAAGTTCATTATTGTGAAAGCAGAGTCAAGTTAATGACAAAACAGATTGCTCCTAGAAGAGCTCGTTATTGGCAACTTCATGTTTTCATTTTCCCTGGAATATTCTACTCTCGTTATGTCTTTGTTGTTTCAGAGGAAAATTAATGAATGTTTTCTTTGAAAGTTCTGTTTGAAAAATGTTAATGATCCAGCCCTCCCGAAAACAATATTCTTTGATACTTTATTAATAGTTTCCGTCCTATTTTGTTTCGACTAACAATCTGGATTCCATGAAGCATATAAAATAAAAAAATACAAATCGCAATTTTTTCCATTAGTTTTTGATTCAAAGAAGTCCACACAATTTTTTTTTCAAAGAAGCGCATCTCTCTTAAAAAAAATTATATTACTCACCCTGCGAAAACATGATATTTGAAAGATTCGGATCAATTTAAATTCTTGGAGCTGACGATCCAGTAAATTAAAGATTAAGCTCTTTTTTATAGAGTGTGTCCATATTTAAAAATAGTTACAGTAAATGGAAAACTTCCAGGCAGAGGACAATCAATCTGCCCAATCAATGATTACCTTTAAATTTGCTCACTTCAAGCTCATACGTGTTGAGAAAGATAATATGTCAACACTACGTTAATATGTTTAACTCCTTGAACTGATAGTTCAACTTTGATCTTCAAGTCTACTGAATATATTTCGATTGACATCTGACAGTCAATGACAGTCACCTGACAAGTCCTGTTGACCCCCTCCACTACGCCTGCGCAATACATCCTCTCCGTCATCTGTGTGGGGAAGTAGATGGGTTCACAGACGTCCATCTCCAGGATGGGAATAGTAAACTCCTTCAGGACTCCGATCATCCCTAGTTCCTGGAACACATGCAATCGGGAGTGGTAGAAACACGTGCGGTACAGTACATCCTGTCATCTGTATGGGGTTGACAGACGTCCACCTCCAGGATGGGTATAGTGAACTCCTTCAGGACTCCGATCATCCCTAGGTCCTGGAACACATGCAATCGGGAGTGGTAGAAACACGTGCGGTACAGTACATCCTGTCATCTGTATGGGGTTGACAGACGTCCACCTCCAGGATGGGTATAGTGAACTCCTTCAGGACTCCGATCATCCCTAGGTCCTGGAACACATGCAATCGGGAGTGGTAGAAACACGTGCGGTACAGTACATGCTGGCTGTCATCTGTATGGGGAAGCAGATGGGTTCACAGACGTCCACCTCCAGGATGGGTATAGTGAACTCCTTCAGGACTCCGATCATCCCTAGGTCCTGGAACACAAGCAATCGGGAGTGGTAGGAACACGTGCAGTACAGTACATGCTGACTGTCATCTGTGTGGGGTTCACAGACGTCCACCTCCAGGATGGGAATAGTGAATTCCTTTAGGACTCCGATCATCCCTAGGTCCTGGAACACAAGCAATCGGGAGTGGTAGGAACACGTGCAGTACAGTACATGCTGGCTGTCATCTGTGTGGGGTTCACAGACGTCCACCTCCAGGATGGGAATAGTGAACTCCTTCAGGACTCCGATCATCCCTAGGTCCTGGAACACAAGCAATCAGGAGTGGTAGAAACTCTAGGCGCACAGAGAAATAATGTTGAGAGACTCGAGGTCACATTTAAATGTTGGACTGTAGACTACACTTGATTTGATTTTCCAAAAATTTAAAAAAGCGTATTGTAATTTAAATGTAATTTAGAATGTATTCTGTTGTCATCTTTTTCATCATATGGCTTTCGGCATCAACAAAATTAATGACATATTGTGTACTGGGTTGCAATGTCAGTTATACCTTCATACAAACAATTTATTTTAGTAATTTATTAAAATTATGACATTGAATGATTGATATGCACTACTTATTGAGTGCATCATTTTGTCATTGTCAGCGTACATTTGTATGGACATTTGTACTTTTAAAAAAAACGTGGATTTGATTTTCACTCTGTTGTTTTACTTCTAATCAAATGTTTGACGGTTTAAACTCGAATGACATTCTCTGAGATACAAAAGTCTGCTCTGTATATTGCAATAAAATGCAATATTATCTATTTCACTGTGTTTTGTTTGCGTTTTCGGATGGCACTCGATATTGCATGCATCAGTTTTACCCGAGGGTTTTCAGTCAGTCTTCTTCTTGATCAAATTGCTTGCTGAAATATTTGAAACATGCATCGAGGTACGGAAATTATCCCTGCGAAAGAAACGAACTAGTAGACTTATTTGAAGCGAACAACATTCATCGTTGAATATGCAACGATATTGAATTTGTTTTGGGAATGTATTAGTCTAATGAAAAACTGTTGTTTTAAGTTTTGATCGCTTTTCTTCAACTAGTTGAACTTGCATCCCTAAAATACATTTGCCAATAGGAAAGTTCCATGCTTTATTAAAAATTGTACATACTTCAAAATAAAAACTTAAATATGTTGATGTTTTCAAAAAAAAAACATTTTTATTGATAAAGATGGCATTTAAATTATGTTGACAATTTGGCGGAAAAACGATAAACCTATTATATTATGTGACATAAATTTTATCAACCAACAATGATGTAGGCATGTTTACTGTAAAATATGGTATAACTAGTCTCCCCTCCAATATTTCAACTTAATTTAAATGTCTAAATCTTCTAGGGGGTTTCAAGGTCTATTATAGAGCAGCAACTTTCATACGAATATTAATTCGCATCCAATACGAAGACTCGCTTATCAACGCGTTACACAGTTAGTTTTCTTAGTATTTCTACCGAAAATTGGCAAAACTAGACCTTCAAATCAGTTCTATAATCTCAACTTCCTGATTTCGAACTTCTAACTGCTCTTAGACGGATGATCTGAAGAATCGAAGTGCCGTTTCGATACCTCGATCGAGTTCATCACGCCGCCATCTTGGATCGATCAATTATCACTGACTGACCGCCAGGGGATTAACCCATCAATAGAGAACCGAAGATAATCGAAGGGAACCGAAGATAATCGAATCAGTTCTAATTGACGTTGTGTCAAACAAATACGTCTTCTTTCTTCTTTCTTAGGAGGGGGAAAAACTTAGTCGATTGGGACTTTGCTTTTTTCTTGAATGTGAACTTCATTTTAAACAAACTTTGTTATAATTAGAAAAGTTATAGTTGCAATTAACAAGGTCATCCTTTTGACAGACTGGAGAAGTTTTTTTAAAATAGATTCACACGAGCAAATAAAATTCAAAATTGAGAACTAAAAAGAAATAGAATTAACGTAAAATCCTATAGAAAATGTGAGAGTGCAGTATGAGAATAAAAAACAGGGGGCCACTTGTTATCGACCAATGAGAATCCAGCAGGCTTATACTCTTTTGGTTGATACAGATTTCTCACTGTTTTTCTCATACTTACTTCTCATTTATTTCAGAAATAAGACCCCTGGGCCTCAATCACGAAACTTTTTCTCAGCACTATGTGGTTATAAAGAGTTCGATTCTCGCAGTGCATTCTTAACTTAGCTTCATTCGTCAGTCGAGTGGTTAATGTTGGGAAGACATTGGTTTTAATTGTTTTAATAATAGACCACGACCGCCTCCTTCCCATGTTTCATCGAGCCAATTTCTTCGTTATTATCTTCATAATCATTTACCGCAGTTGCCATTATTCTAGTTGCAAACAGTGCACGGCTAAACCCGCCATAATGTACACTTGGCCAAACAAAACTTGAACGTTCAATAAATCTGATAGGCTGATAAATGTAAGATCGCATCATCAGAAGTCAGTCTAAGCGTTCTCATTGTCCCACTCTAGTAGGTGACCTCACATTTCAATGATAATAACAAGCTTTATTGGTTATGGGACATGACCAGCAGTCATTCAAATTTGGTCAACGTTCAAGTTTTGTTTGGCCGAGTGTACACCCACCTCCAAGTGTTCCTACCGTTTTATACATTGTGCTCTTATGAGAAACAAAGTGCGAACACTTGGAGGTGGGTGTACATAATATATTACGTTCGTCAAACCATAAAGGTCAAACCGATCGAACACTAAGAGCTCATGGGACGAAAGGTTTCAGTTTTTTTGTATTTTTCTATCTTTCTTCTGATATTGCTCAAGTACGACATGGATTATTATACTAGGAAAACGCTCTGTGGAACGCGTTGATAAGCATTCCTTTGTACGCGAATTAATATCCGTGTGAAAGTTCAGCTCTATATCAGACGGTTGGAAATGAGGACTAGAGAACATAAAGAAATTATACATTTGTCTTTGAATAAATTTGACAAATATTTCAAAACTAGCATAAAATTTCGAAAAATGTCAACTACTTTTCTTATAGTTATTCGTCTGAAAATTGTGCAAACACCTAGAATGTTGGTACCAGCGACTATGCAAAATTTCGATCGGTCAAACGGTTCCAGTTTCAATTTTCAAACAATTACAAATTAAATCAAACAATTACACTCATGAGTCATGACATTAGTGAGTGTGCAAAATATCAGATCGATTGTTTGAACGGTGCAGACCTAGGCATTTCTTCCAAAACAAAAGAGAAGACAAGCGATGTTTGTTGACGTACTAACCGATGTCCATGCCGTGACTGTTGTGACGTCACCCACGCTGAGCAGCTCGCCGCTAGATGGCATTGCGATCGGCTGAAGCGCAGCGCTTAGCACAAACTCCTCGCTCACCTGCGCAGAAGACATGCGCACATGTCAATACACACACGTGAATATTGTACACTTTTGTATTGTTTATGAGTGGGGAAGTGTTTGTTGTCTTAGAGAAGAGATTCAATTATTGATAAGACTCGTCTCACCAATGTACTGCTACCTTGACGAGGTAGTGGGGCTTTTAAGGGGCCGCCTCACATTACGAGTTGGTCCCAACTAAGTGCAGTTCAGGGTCGACCTAGACCCATGCCCTCCCCAATTTCGCGGGGCCCTCGGGCCGTCCTCCCCCCTCGAGAAGGTGGTCCCCCTGAAATCATATCCCACAGGCCCGAAGCCTGTCCCCATTCTGAACTGGCTTTTCCCCCAGTTGCATGGACTCCCCCGGATTGGGCCCGTTATGTATAGACCCCTCCCTATGTCCTCCACTTGTGATCAACAAAATTGAAAGTAAACATTAATGTGCGCAATATAACCTCGTCGTTAACGCGCCGTTAAACCATAATAATCTAATCTATTCTAATCAGACTCGATATCACTTAAGTAGGCGAATATCTCAGAGCTTTTTTTTTAACTATTTATAGAAAACATTTTTCATAATTTCCGTAAACAATTTAGAAATCACTTCGAATTCTAATAAATTAACTGTAATGCACGTGTTGCATAAAGTCTAGTGTTTAAATGTCCACTCACCGTCAGAATAACCACGTCATAGTCGTATCGAAAGTTCATGTTGTGGGCGAGAAAGTTTCCGATGATCCGCTCCTGGTCTCCATCGCTGGACCTCAGACTCCACGTCCACTCCAGAGGAACTCTGAAAACCAAGTCATGTGTCACTTTAATCAAGATACTTCGAGATTCTGGTCAGAGGGATCATGGTGTTCGATTACACAAAATGATTTAAAAATGATTTGATGAATGAATGAATGATTTTCAGCTTCAACAATTTTTTTTCTCACTTTGTTGTCTTTATAAATTGCCACAGCATAATCCCAATTAAAATTATGAAAATTTGTTGAAGCTGCCTTTATTTTGTGAAATGACAACCGAGCTATTTCTTCGATGACTCATGGCGCAGTATTGTGCGGCCGGTTGTGTGAGATTTGCTAAGGGGATATGACAAGTTCGCCGATTGCTCAGTAGGAGTCATTTTACGTTGTTAGGTTTGTTTTGATTTGGTGTTGATTTGTTAGTCTCGCATGAGGAAACCAACATAACGCCTCGGCGAAATATCGCGGTTTTATTTGGCTCTTTAGTACCAGTATTTTATCCTAGATTAGTGTACATTTTAACATATGCCTAGTATCAATCTTTTCGTTTTGTTAGTTTAAATACTGTTAGGTGGACATTATGTCGTTATTGTTGACTGAGGAATCGATTTCTGTCGTAGCGTGGGAACTCAGCTCCTGATTGGCTAACCCAATCACGAGTATGCAGAGAGCATGTTGGTCAATTATCAAGTACTTATTGTTCTTAATATTTGTAACACAATCTGTAACTTCAAGCGAGCTTTCCAACTTCCTTCACGTTGTATTTGTTAAGTTTCAGCTATCAGCAATATTATATTATGTAAATAATACGTATTCAAAGCGACTCATTAAGCAACCACAGTATAATATTGATGTTGAAGTTATAACAAACTTGGTTGTATTATACTAAGTTTGATTAGTTTGACCTCGAATATTTGTTATCATGAAACAAGTCAAATGAGAGACGCGATCAAAGTATCTATATTACAAATCAGGATCAATCTGTTAGAGAAGTAGGATCAATCTGCAGTTCCCTTGCAGCATTTTCAGCTCACTCACTTGCAATATCATTCCTTTCTGAAGCTATTCACTGTGCATGAGGGATGTAGAATTGCTAGAGACAAGATATAATTACTCATTAGAATGACTCGCTACTAGTTACTGCCCGAAGTTATGAATAGGTTTTGAAAATGTTACATTGAAAAATAGAGTTACCCGCCAGTTAATTGCACGTCACTATGAGTGGGGATGCTTTAATATGCGCATAAAAGAATATAATGAGATGCGACTGCGAAAGTCAAATGCACCGGAGATGCACTCTGGGGAGAACATGCAGATATAAAGGAAGATGCATTCGCATTGACATTGAACCGAAGCAAGCTGCATTCGAAACTCTTTACAAGTGTTAGATAATAGCGTTTCTTGGTTACTGTATAGAATTTGTGCTTACACATCTACGTACAATTTTGTGGCATGTTTCGTACAGGTTTCATAATTGCAAAAAATGTTTTTTTCTTAAACGTTGATTTTGGAATACCTAGTACACAAAATGCAGAAAAATTTTAGGTGATTTTATTTTTCAGACCGGTATTGTTCAACGGTAAATGCTTTAGAACGAACAACAATTTGTGGGCTGTTTGACAGGCAAAGTTAACAATTGTTTCTTTGTGCCGTTTAAGACGTTGTCAAGGCTATGACGTACTTATTAAGGCTGTGACGTACTTATTAAGTCAGTTTTTAAAGCTGTGACGTATTAAAGGAGTCGTACTTGTTAGGCAGTTGTAAAGATTTTGACGTACTTATTAATGCTTTGACGTACCTACTTAATAAGGCAGTTGTTAAGACAGTGGCTTACTTATTAAGGCTGTTAAGGCAGTGGCGTACTTATTAAGACAGTTGTTAAGGGTGTGAAGTACTTATTAGGGCACTTGTGAAGGCTGTGACTTACTTATTAAGGCAGTAAGGCTGTGACGTACTTATTAAGGCAGTAAGGCTGTGACGTACTTATTAAGGCAGTAAGGCTGTGACGTACTATTAAGGCAGTAAGGCTGTGACGTACTTATTAAGGCTGTAAGGCTGTGACGTACTTATTAAGGCAGTAAGACTGTGACGTACTTATTGAGGCACCAAGCTGACGTGATTGCATGATTAACACTCAGCAGGGAAGCACTGCAGCGAAAACTTCCATTTAGCAGAAACGACAGCTGAAAAGGAAAATACATGATCGTAATGAAGCTTTATTATTCTCCGTAGTTCGTGGAATAATTTATTTTTTGCACAAAATCTACACAATTCTTTCTCCACTGTTGTTTAAATGACTAATAGAGGTTAGTTCGCTCTTTTTGTTAGTTATTTTGATTATTATCTGTCTAGGTAACGAGTTAAAAAAATAAAAAAATAAAAAACCATTGAAAAGATGAAAAAGCATGAAATTAATCTTTCCTCGAAAGCATACTCTAAGTTTGTAAAAAGCAATTATGTTGATAGTAATTAGTAAGAGAGGCGGGTGTAGTATCAAACAAACTTCCTTCCTAATTCATTATTCTAATTGTACTTAGGGAAATGGCGGTCGTAATCTAACGCTATCTAGCTGCAGGATTCTTGTTTTAAAAACAGCCAAAGCAAGTAATCCCAAGGTGGCAAATGACTGTTCTCAAATAACAGTTTGCTCTTAAGGACACTTTGTTCGGATTCCAGTCGACTCGTTATGATGCTGGAAGATATTAGATTTCAGGAGTTGAGTTTCGTTTCCTCTTATTTCTGTAATGATTGGAGTCAAGTAGTCATTTAGAGATACAGGACTCGTGAGAGAAATTGATTCACAGAAAAAGTAACCTCATTCAGAACAAATTACCAATCAGACATTTTCTTTAGATTTTACTTGTGTTCTAGTTTCTAAGAACTGACGGTATTGTGTTTCAATTTTTTTGTTCTCATGATTTTTTTTCCAAATGTGGGAGATTGAACAATGTGGTTTCAGGTTAGTTAGTTAGAGCAAAGAACAGTAAGTAAAGTTCATATATTATCTATTATGAAGGATAGTTCCTAGTTGCAGCACTGAAAATCACGAAAACTAATATTGAAGAATACAAAGTTCATACTAAAGAAATATTTTAATTTTGCGGATAATCTCAAGACTCCAACTATTTTTATATATGTGTCAATTAATTTATTGATTTATTCGTATATTTACCCCTAATATTAAAAAAAATATTGTAGCTGGAATATAATTAACTAATCATACTTTTATGTCTGGAAATTTTTAATGTACTTAAATAAAAATATATTTATCTCAGAGGAGAAACGAGTGATTCAGCGACTGCTCGCTCATGAGTCGACCAATCACAGTCCGTCCACGTGACATAAGAGAAATAATATCTTTAGCGAGACAAGGGGAATAGAATCTGCTTATAAAGAAAGGCTCCATATTTGTGATAGCTAAGCTTTTATATTACCAAGTTAACTTAGTTGGAGAAGTTTCATTCAGGTTTTCTAATAAACCAAAGGAATAGTTTATTTGATGTAGATTCTGCTGCCTTCCTCTCGTGAAGAGATAGTAAAGTTGCGTGACATCGAGTCGTCTGTATCCACTATCAGTGTTCATCTGGAAGCGTACCTCTGTCTACTTCAGAGAAGGTTAAAGAAGTTTATGTCTGAAATAATTCATTGCAATCTCTTTCAATCATGTAAATAGGTCTAATTAATTTGATGCTCAGATAAAATCATGGCTTTATTGAAATTAGGGATCAAAATTGAAATAATTTATGGAATACAGACATGCAAATGAAGTATACAACCGGTAAGGACCTTAAGGGTAGTTTCACTTCAGCAAGTTTAGACTACAGAGGGAGCTACGAAAAGTACAGACAGAGCCGCCTGGGCTGTGGGAAGGAAATCTTACCTTGGGCAAGGATTCGAAGGCACTACATAATTAGTTATGTTGCTGAATATATTAAGCATTTATCACTTCGCAAAAATTTAGAGAAATGTATTACAAGTTTATGCGATATAAAAATAATAAGTTAGTGTACACAATTTCACTGAATCAGTGAATAATTAATTTAATTAATTACACAGAAATTAATTTTTCCAAAAAAATTCGTCACATTTATACAGGTGTAAAATGATTGACCAATCATTGTACACTTGAATAAATGTGCAGTATAGCTAGTCTTTTTGAGGAATTAACCAAACCGTATGTAGGAGTCAAAATGTGGAATGAGTGTTCATAATTACATAAAATTATGCAATGACAGCGTGTTTTATCGAATATTTTTATTTAATCATGACAAATAACGTAACCGATTTGCATTATATTATTGCTGATTCAGTGGAGTATCTTCCTCAACAAGCTCTCCTGCAAGTATTGGTAAAAGTGTGACGACAAACGCTGGCAAGATGTTCATATTGGAGTGAAAATATTGGAGAGGAAAGTCACGTGAGTTTTGAATCGCTTCTGGAATGAGGCAAATGCCCTCTCATCGCTTTGAATGCAGTAGTTTGGTCAATATCGTGTTTTAACCATCTCGCTCAGTATCGCTTGAATACCTTTGGAATACATATAAAATACAGACGAAAATGTGCAATCTTCTCGGTGAGCTGAACCTCAAGAATGTGCACACTTTATTATAATATAACATGGAAGTATAATAATTAATTTGAGTCATTTTCTCCACGAGTTTATTTAGAAACTTTATTATTACGATGAGAGAAATCGGTTTCGAAAAGTAGGAAAATTAAATAAAACAACTTTGCAAACCCAGAGATATTTTATTATCAGTTCCGAGCTGACAAATGGAATAGTATGTACACTCAAACCAATAAAAATTGGCACTCGAAAAAAAGGATTGGCTGCTGGTAAGGTTCCTTTACAATCAATCCTTGTTATTATCAATGAAAAGAGCTCACCTACTAGAGGTAGATGATACATTAACACAGCCTTCATGATATGATGCCATCTAACATTAATCAGCCAATCATTTTCTTGTCGAGTACCGTTTTTTATTGGTTTGAGTGTACCTATTTCATTTCCAACGACGAAAGTACGCCAGGAATGTGTAGAAGTACGTCGGAAAAGCTAGGCCGAGACCCTGACCTAGTAGAGCACCCTGGTGGTAAGTAAAGTAAGTAGTCATCGGTTGAGGACAAGCGAGATATATGCTTATAATAGAATATATTCCTATGATAACCTATTGAGAATCGGCCAATAAGAGATTTGGAATAAATAGTTATTCAGCAAATACATTTTATCCTGAGATTTTAAAATTAACAACTGTACTCAGGAGCAACAAGGTCTATAAACACAAGAAAACAGACATGATCGTAAAATCATATTTATTTTATTTTAATGTTGATTAAATTGTAATTGTTCTACAACGGTGGTAAATGACCACAGATGAATGGTGATGATGCTGATAGTGATGCTGAAGAATATGAAGTATAAAGCTCTAAGTTTTCTCAACACTGGAAGTCCAGAGTTTTACTACCTTAGCAAACTTGCTATTCGTTGAAAGTCGAAAAGTAATATTGTAAAAAAGAGCTGTATAAGGGGTAAAGTTCATCTCTGTTGAAAGCAGATTACTTCACAATGTACATCGGTTTCCTTTGTTTTATTTTAATTAATAATAATCCTACCTGATAAGGATAAGAGGAGACGTCTACGTCATATCCACACTCGTCAGTTCGCGCAATCGCTGTGGAAAATCAGAGAACACAATCTCATCTTTAACTCCACTTCAATGACTTCTTGTTTTCTTTCACGTCAAGAAGATTGTTGTAAAACAATTACAAGCGACGATGTCTTCGAATGCGATTTTCATAGGTTTCGTTGAGTTCTGGGTTTAGTTAGCGAAAGAGGAGTAAAATGAGGATGAAGATTCTGAACTATTTCTCAGAGATGAATTCTTGTTACTTTATTTTACTTAAACATTGCAGTTTAATTGGAATCATTGATCTTTGGCAGAGAATTGACAATCTAATTAGAGAATGAATCTTGATGAATGTAATGCAATTAAAGAATTAGAATAGAAAGAAGTTTAACACAAAGTGTCCACGAAATGTTATTAGAGAGCTTAAATTAAACTGAAGTTTCTTTAAATTAAGATGGAAGGAAAAAAATCTCGAATTACTAAATCGGAACAAAATTCAAAATGTTTGTGAAATTTGAATACATTAAAGCGCTATCAAAATACGATAAGTTCGTATGTTTTGGAGAATTAAATTATATTAGTTCAAATAGATTTTGTTGTGTCCGCTGATTACTTACCTATAAGACCGCATATAACCAGAACCAGTACTGTTCTAAACCACTCCATTGCTCAGAGTTGACTAAACTAAAACCTCACGATCCACAAAATTATCAATGAGATTAGAAGATAAAAGAAGTCACATCAATGAATGAGAAGATTATAGTTTGTTATTCATTGAGACTATACTTATGTAACTATTTGTATCGATAGTAATTGAATGGAGTGGTCTGTTATTCATATCATATCACTCTATTATCACCATGAATTATATTTTAAGAGACAAAATGAGATTAATATAACGCAACATGGAATACTGTTGTGAAATATGAATAGGTAAAATCAGTACACGATATCATCGGATCGTTTAGAGCTGAATTAAAACAAGCTTGAATGGTGAGCCATGTGTGAGATTTGATAATTTATAAAGCCCAATAAATGTATGATTGTTTCAATAAATCATTACCTACTATACTATGTTCAAATTCATTGTTTAAAGATGACGATCAGCTTTAGGTGGGGGTGGTATTTTAATAAATGAAGCTATTTTTCTGCACCTGCCAAGGTATCCGGAAAAAATAATATAAAACTCCAGTTAAGTTTTTATTTCGTTATTTACAATTTTATTTAGCTCGGAAGCTAAAGTTCGTTCTCGTTAAGAATATTTATGACGTTTTAGTCGATCACGTCGTTCATTGGTCGTTCACATGAACGCTGCCTTGTCAATGGCAAGACTTTCTTCTTTGTATTATTGAAATTGTATATATTATTTCAAATACACAATTTTTAATAGTAGAAAATTTTATAAAATTTAAATAATATTGATTTATTTTTATCTACAGTGTCCTATACATATTTTTTGATTGTTGATATATACATGTGTAGGTATACAATTGTTCGATAGACTACAGTAGTGCACGGCCGCCATTACGGATCATTATTCTTAACGTGAACGAACTCTATTTCTAATTACTAAATTTACATAACAGGATATTTTTTACATAAAACCTTCAAAATCTCAATGTTATCTTATTTTTCAGTCAACTGTCATATTTTGAGAGTATCTTATTAAAGACCACAAGCTATAAGTCCCATCAATCCAGATCCTACGAGAAGCTTACATTAAGATCAGTCACTTCCTGAGGATGCACAACTTGGACTTTGAAACATAAGCTCCTTAAGAAAACCACGTCTAAACGTCACATCCCTGACTTATTATGTAATTTCGTGTCACGTTTAGTGTAATATGTAATATGTAATTTGTAACCAGCTTGGTGGTGCCATTGAGGACAACAAAACAGAATAAACCCTCGACCCATTTACTTGCTGAAGCATGGCTTCTGTTTCAACATGCTACTTCATCAGATGGTTATTTGCAGAGTGCATAATAAGAATAATTAATAGTAAACATTGACATGTTGTTCGTCTTGTGATGTTTCCATCTGAAGTCAAGTTCAGTGGCACAAGATTGGATTTTCAGCTCTTCCCGTTTCAATACAGATGTGACCTTGTATATGTATAGTTTAAAACTATGTCGGAACAGGTTGGGTGAGTGGTTAACGCTCTGAACTTGTATTCCGGGGGCTCGGGTTCGATTCCCGCGGCCGTCCTTCCTGGCTGGGGTTTTTTCGTGGTTTTCCCTCAGTCGACAGGAAAATGCTGGGAATGTACCCTACTAATAGGCCACGACCGCCTCCTTCCCACCTTCCATCCTTACCTAATCTTCACCATCATCTCCCAATCATCATCATAATCATTCATCCGTCGCTGCAGAATAGTGCGACGTTAAGCCCCAGACAAAAAAATATGTCATTTTAAGCTTTTGCCAAAATATGAAGCTCTCATTGCTCATTAAAGCTTCTTTTGACTCTTGTAGACAATATTGAAAAGGTGCAGATCTACTATATTTCCTGACACATTATACTTAATTGTTAGCATGACTTAGTATCGAAGCTAGGACACATGTTGGAAACTAACTAACAACGCCCGAAGTTGCCTTACTACTGATCACTACGTACTTATGTACATAATTTGGGTATGTCTTCACTCACACACTTTTAATATTAGATCAGGTGTTTTTAGTTGCGCGATTTTTTATTTTTTGCTTGTATGCTTCACTAAGTAATTATTTAAAATTATTTTTTCTCCCATTTTGATATCACCAATATTTTGTGCTGAATTTGTATTTTTTTCTTTAAAAAGATGGGACTGACTCCAACTGGTTTGGCACGTAGTGTTTTTATGAGGTTTGCTCGAACTCAATAAAATCATTCAACGTACTCAACAAAGTAACAGTGGTATTTTAGCGACACGGATTGGCTGCTGGTCAGGCTTCTTGACAATCAATCCTTGTGATTATCAATGAAATCAAAGCTCACACTAGAGTTAGATGACGAGCTAGCAAATACAGCTTTATGGTGCTTATTCCTTCAGCGAATCCGTTTCTTTTGAATACAGTTTTTATTTTGTTCAGTGTACTTATTCGAGAAAATAAAGAACGACTGACATCTGGAGGATTCTTTGGTACTAGCTATAAGGGGAATAATGGAGGATATCACGGGGATATTTATAAAAATAAATTATATTAAATTTGCTTGTAACTAAATCTAAATTTCAATTGTTTCTCCTTTTTCACTGCCCTATGGAAACACGATCTTCAAAATAAAAAAGTGCATCTAAAAAGTTTAATGCCAGAAGTGGCTCCATCACGTATCGCTTATTTGTTCGAATTGTTGCGTTTCGCGTTAAAGCATTACATATTTCAATTCCAACTACTATTAACACGTTTAAACCCAAGCGACAAATGATAAGCTAACGTATCAACAACCATGTAGGTTCATTAGCTACATAATTAACATTTTCCTCGATAGAAATTCCAACACGAGTGTGAATTTCACAGCAACGTAAGCAGAGCTTCTGTGTAGAAATTCATTAAAACATAATTATAACTGAAGTTTATGTAGTCGTTTTCGATACGTGGATGCTTTGACCGATATTTATATCAAGTACTTGTCCAGCTCATGTTTAGAGAGTGTAATTAATGAAGTTTGATATTGAGTTGGAGACTCAAATCAGCTCGAAATTGATCTGATCTGATCAATTGATCTGATGCTTTCAACACCATGTAGGGTAAAGATGGGTTCCCATACTTCGCATCGAATTCGCTTCCAGTTCGCTTCGCTTTCGCAAAATGGCTACCTTTTCACAAAGGAAATCGTCCATGTTTACATTCGCATGTTCCCGTGTTTCGGGTTCGTTAAAGTTGAGCCAATTTTAACTTTGACGAAATCGAAACGAAACCGAAACAAGTGAACATGCGAATGTAAACATGGACGATTTCCTTTGTTAAAAGGTAGCCATTTTGCGAAAGCGAAGCAAACCGGAAGCGAATTCGATGCGAAGTATGGAAACCCAGCTTAAGAGGCATACGGAAGCGAACGGAAATCGCACGGTTCGTCAGAGCGTTTTTTGAAATTTTGTCTTCCCACTAAATAATTTTAAAAAATCAGATAGTAACGACCCATTACAGCCTAAAAGACTAAATAATGCCGCACACTGAAGTTCATTATGACCTCTGGTACGACCTCAAAGTGTTAAATACGAATTTTTTACCATAAAAATCGTATTTAACACTTTGAGGTCGCACCAGAGGTCATAAAGTACTCCAGTGTGTGGCATTATTTAGTCTTTTAGGCTGTTATGGGTCGTTACTATCTGATTTTTAAAAATTATTTAGTGGGAAGACATAATTTCAAAAAACGCTCTGACGAACCGTGCAATTCCCGTTCGCTTCCGTTTGCCTCGACGGACACATTTGCCTTACCTTAATCACTTTTTGAATCTCACCTGGGATTTCAGCTGAATTGTAAGAGAATTAATGTGTATAGTAGGTTGATGAATAAAATGTATACTTTATTTAATTGATGTTTTTTTTTATGAAATATACCATCATTTTGAAAATATAATTTTATAAAAGTATGATATTTTTTATCGTTAACTTAATTACATTGTACTTTTTGTTTTAAATTAATAATTATTTGGTGATTTTGTTAAAATATTGGAAGAGCCAGACAAAATCTATATGTGTCATTAGACGCCGCTTTTAAAGGGGAAATGGTGTAAAGAAGAGAAACTCACATAAAAAAGTTTCTGCAGTGAAAGTTACTCATGAGAACTAGTTTATAAATGTTGTATTTTGTCAGATACTAAAAATAGACGTGTGACAGATCCCGTGTGTACTACCTGTCGACCTTCGTAAATATTGAAGACATTCTTATAGGAAGTTTGATGACCATTTGTGGGTCGTTCCACGGCCCATCGACCAGTTTTGAAAAAAAGTGGCCGCGGGCTGACTTTTTATTCTTTTCAAATTTTGCACAGTTGTTACCTATCATATGCTTAGCTTAGCCACATCTCGCTTTTATTTTTGTGATGCGCCGATATCGAGTTACATGGCGCCAAAGTTTGAATGTGGCGAAAAATCGACGAAAAGACGCTCTCATATTTTCTATGTTCATTCCAACACTATTATAGATATCAACTTGAAACCAGCGGCAATCTTTTCCTTAGATATGAAACTATCATTGTATGTTAAATGGTAGTCATAAAATTTCCATACAAGTGGTAAAAATTTGGGGTCAAAAACCACAAAAATTTTGCATTTTGCAGTTTATTTATGACGATATTTTTCCATGAAGGGCTTAATTTAAAAATCCAAAATATTTGTGTGATTACTACACATCTGTATCAACAAAGTTTACCCCTTAAGTGTTTGTGTTTTTTACCCCTTCAAACAGAAATGTTGTCTCAAAACTCTTAAAATGTCAAAATTTGGCATATTTGACCCCATTTTGACAGAGAAGGGTCAACATTACAGCCGTCCAAAAAATATAATTATTTGAAGATATCCTTTGTCTACAAACTCCCGAAAGTTTCATGTTGAGTTTCGGGTTAGTTACGGAAATATGAATTTTTTAGTGACTTAATAATTTCATGAATAAAGACCAAATTTAAATTAATGAATTTTGTAATTTTTGTGTTATGGTTTATTATTGGTATGAATGTAATATCTCAACATTTTAATAACAACATTATTAACTCTAACGGTAAACGTATTGTTAACATAAATTTATTGAATCGCTATGAAGACTTACATATGGGGTGACTGGCTCTAAGTGTTGAATTGATAACGCGGGGCGATTTATGGAGTTTAGGAATCAGACCAGAAGTTGTCATATTCAATAATTCTTAGACTTATCTTTTAAAAATGATGACTGATTTAATGAAGTGATCTGGCACAGCACTTGTACAGAGTTAAGGGTTTTGTGTTTGTTTCATGCTTTAAGAATCAGTTCAGTTCAAAGTTTTCATCCGAGTAGATCGAAAGCATCCATCAAAATGGAGTGTGCTGTTGGAATATATTTAGATGAAATCTGCAAAAATAGTGCATATTAGTGTACAGGTTCTCTTTACTCTGGTGCAGAAGATTGTGTGAAGGAGTGGGTGGGTTTCAAGCAGTGGCTTTCACAGATCGCTGCAGACTCAACAACGTCAAGGAAACATACACAGATATCATTCAAACATTAATTGACAAACTCACCAATCTTAAACAGCATCGTTTTATAACCTGTATACAGTCAGCTGCTTTTAGAGACAGAGAAGGGAAACTCTACAGCGAAAAGAGTGCATCATTTCGGATGATTTTTCTGAAAACTTTACATTCGTGGTCCAGGATGAGATACAAAGTTACCACTGGGTAAACGAGCAAGTTATACTATTCACTTATTTGTTCTTTACTTGAGAGACGATGATCTCCAGGAGCGTTTGTGTAATTAGTAACCACCTTCAACACGGTACAACAACAGCCGTCTACACTTTTCAAAAAGTTGTCTTGGAAAATTTAAAATATTTAAAATGTCTAGCTTGAGAAATGTAACTTGGCCACGGACTACCTTTACATGTCTTTTCTTATACCCGATAATAACTATAGGTTGGGACTCATAAAATATTTAAATTTGCTTATCAAGGTTCCCTTTAATTTTAACATCAAGATGACCATGTACAGAAATCGGTTGATGGTAATGAAAAATTATGTAAAAATGAAGAAAATCATGACCCGCCGGGCGTTTCTTTTAATTTTAACGTTATAGAGACTAATTTGGCACGCAGACATGGCTGCATAATGGGTAAAAAGGTGATTAAAATATTATTAATTTAATACAAAATAGAGAAATATTCTAGTATAAAAAGTTACTTATTTAGAGCTGCTCCGTGAACAACCCAAAACTATTTCACCCAATTCAATACCCATAAAATAATTTTTCATTCACAATTGAATGAAAAATAAGATCAATTATATCTTCAAGACTGTAGAAGCTCTGAAGTAGACCAAGAGATCACAGTTGTGAATATTTTAGTCCCGTGTGACACGCGTGTCACGATTCACGCGTGACCAGTAACTTTGCACACTCACGCACAACTTTTAGCAGTCGTGTGCACACTCACGCACACTCACGCTAAAAGTCGTAAGTCACGTCACGCGCTCACCTCTAGTACGTAATATACCTAATTACATTATTTCACGCTACGGCATTGATGGCAATTTCACTCGCTATAGTAGTACGTTTGAAAATGCATATTTCCGTAACTAACCCGAAACACAACATGAAACTTGCGGGAATTTGTAGACAAAGGATAACTTTAAATAATTATATTTTTTGGATGACTGTAATGTTGACCCTTCTCTGTCAAAATGGGGTCAAATATGCCAAATTTTGACATTTTAAGAGTTTTGAGACAACATTTCTGTTTGAAGGGGTAAAAAACACAAACACTTAAGGGGTAAACTTTGTTGATACAGATGTGTAGTAATTACACAAATATTTTGGATTTTTTAAATTAAGCCCTTCATGGAAAAATATCGTCATAAATAAACTGCAAAATGCAAAAATTTTGTGGTTTTTGACCCCAAATTTTTACCACTTGTATGGAAATTTTATGACTACCATTTAACATACAATGATAGTTTCATATCTAAGGAAAATATTGCCGCTGGTTTCAAGTTGATATCTATAATAGTGTTGGAATGAACATAGAAAATATGAGAGCGTCTTTTCGTCGATTTTTCGCCACATTCAAACTTTGGCGCCATGTAACTCGATATCGGCGCATCACAAAAATAAAAGCGAGATGTGGCTAAGCTAAACATATGATAGGTAACAACTGTGCAAAATTTGAAAAGAATCAAAAATCAGGCCGCGGCCACTTTTTTTCAAAACTGGTCGATGGGCCGTGGAACGACCCTTGTTTCATTCATGACAACTGAAGTCGATGCGTTTTCGAATTCTGGTGAAGTTTCGTGAGTAGAAATTCAACACAAGACGGCTGGAAAAGTAAACGATCAAGTATAATTTAATAATATCGTGATTGCTGATACTTCCAATCCAATGAATAGTGTAAACTGCTTTGTGTACTTTAAAGGTGTGAACATCAGATAAACCATGATAATTGTTAATTGAAACGCCAGGGTGTCAAGTACCACAATCACAATAATAATAGTTTATACCTGGCGACGCAAAAAAGTCCCACTGTTTGAGATGTCAATCGGACAGAACTATTTAAGATAAAGAGCTGAAACTTTCACACAGTATAGAAGAAAACATATGAAAATTAAATGTGTTACATTTTCAGAAATTTGGTTTATGAGAAAGAAATTACAGACATTTGAATTAAGATGTTAAAAACTGTTTATACCAACGTCGTATAGCTTGAACAGAACTTGAGCAAACAAAATAAAAAAATCGTGGCCAAATTTCGGTATCACAGATTCAGAAATCTATATTACAACGGAAAATCGCTTTCGCTTAGCCCACAAGGAAAAAATGGTGGAACAAACAACATTTATTTACCTAATTCCCATGAAGTTACTCCAAATCAATTATTTAAACACGTCAATTTATCAGGTTTATTCTGATTTTTCAACTTCCTATATTCGACAAAAATGTTTAAAGCTTGCACATATTACATTTTGGTGCGTTTTCTAAAATGGGTAAAAATTTTAGAACCCTCCCTTTACAAGTTCCGACATAGTGACCTCTCAAACAGCAGGATTTTTTGCACCACCCGGTAATATCAATTAAATTTACAAAATCCAATTTTCTCTCCCCTCAACTATATACTGTTCGAAAGAAACAGAACTGTGATAAACATTCCTTAGCACTCGCATTTCAACATCAAGTCATCTTATTGTTCCAAATCCAATCTCAGCAGAACTCATCTCGTTTTCAGAACGCCATTGTTGGAACACAAAGAAACGGTTTAATGCATCACCTTCCTCAAACAATGAACACTTAAGTCGAAGACAGATTTCTCGCTTGACATCAATGTTATTCGCACAGAAACATTAATTAGAACTTAATTTACATCAAGTTGAATAATTATTAAGATTAAGATATTCATCAATCATCGTTTATACGTTGATTATACACGAGTTTGGAATGTAAAGCGACGTTGCCACATTGTCCAACAACGCCTTCTATTCCCATATCTCAATTCATCATTCCGGATAGTTAACTAGAAGAATTGGTGTAATTAATTGGTTCTGTGGTTCTAAACAGTTGGCAACAGTGGTGATTGGCGTTTTGTGTTTGTTATGTTGGATCGTTTCCAAGTAGAATTTTTCATCTTGTCTCCACCAATAGGAGGACAGAGATTTTGAACGCGATTTCTGATTGGCTGAGATATTAATCATGACATAAGTTGTGTTTTTACTTTTGATATTATGAAACGCTACAAGATTTTGATACATTGTTTTTATTTATAGATACCGAATGATTTTGTATTTTTAGTAAACTAAGAGGCAGAGCTCGTGCCAAATGAGATGTTATATTTATGAAAAACTATAAAACATCAGAAACTGTTTTGTCATAAACTATATTTTGATTGAAATGTATATAAAATACAATCTGAAAATGCTTGCTATGAACTATAACCTCTCTGGAAATATTTCCGTTGTTATATAAATGTATTGTTTTATTTTATTTTTTTATTTATTTTATTTGTAAGCGTAACGCTTTCAGGAATACACATTTTAGACATTCAAAATTACATTGATATGCATGTCAATATATACATTAGAATAAACAATAACAATAATTTAAAATCATATCGCATATTGCTATGCTCGTCCCTTATTTATGAACTCTATACACATTGATTTAAACACTTTAATATTAACTATGCTCCTGTAGGATACAGGAATGTCATTGTAGAGCCTAGCACCTTGAACAAACAGAGATTTTATGGTTGAAGTTTTGGCTTTAAAATCAATAAAAATATTATTACTGGTACTGGCTCTGGTACAATGTGAATGAATGTCACTTATTTGTTCAACTTTGTTCTGTAAGTATAATGGTAACAAATTATTAACTATTTTATAAATAAAATAACTGAGGCTAGTCTCACTCTTTCTTTAACATTTAAGAATTTAAGCTCATTCAACATAAAGTTTATTGGAGTGAGTCTGTCAACTCTAAGGATAATACGCATAGCTCTATTTTGAAGCTTCTGTAACGAGTCCATGTCAGAATTATTAATACTTAAAAAAAGAGTGGCACAGTAATCAAAATGGGGTAAGATAATCGTATTATAAATCAAACATTTAGTCCATAATGATAGAGATTTCATTATGAAATTATTTCATTATTCATTATTAAAGCACAGGGTGTTTAGCTGGACATCGAGTTCAATGCTCATCCACGAGTGATTATGATGATGGTTTGGTGAACAATGAAACGAAAAGATGAGGTCGTTTTCTTGTAGCAAGAAACATTTCCAGCACTTTTTTTTAGATGAGGAAAACCCGCGGAAAAAACCAACGAACAATGGATGTACTTCTATAATATTTTGTTCTTCATTAACAAGAAAGCTCTAGTGATTGTTGCAAGTTTTAACAACAATGGCCACTCCTCTCTAAATGATTGCTAAAGTCGTCGGTTTGACAGAAGAAAGCGCTTCTTTAAAGTTATTCTGCTTGGAATATTCCCCGGTTTAGATATTATATTAATGAAATATATTTTATGTGTGTCAATACGCGTTGCTTAATACATTTTGTCTAAGGAGGGGGTGGGAGGGGGGGGGGGGGGGGGGGGGTTGTCACCAAACAAACCCAGAAGCTCGTTTTAAAACCCATCATATTCCGCCTCATTTTCAAAATGTTTCACTTAGGTACGCCACTGGAAACTATAGTAGATACAATTTAAACATAATCTACCTACAAAAGCGATATAAAAGAGTATAGCAATTGTTCAAAGTTATGCGAAGAAGCGAAATAATATTATATAATATGTTTCCCAGTTGCATTGTATGTTATATGACATCACACATATATCTCGCTTTTTGCAGTTTCATTACACCGAAACTCATAGGTAGATCCAGTAATTTTTTAATAATCATAATCAAACGATGTTACAGTGTAAGAAAATGTTTTCGCCATGTGTTCGCTTTTCTTTTGTCCGTACTACCCAGGTCAGACATTTCAACACCTTGTTCTGAACTTTTCAACATATGAACTTGTTATTTTCGCACTACAGGTAACGAAGTAACGGATCATGACATTTGTGACACTAAAGATTATTTACTATCATGTTCGTTTACCTATTGATTTCTAACAAGATCATCTCTTGGTTTCACCAGACAAATTATTTATAGTTTATATTCCGATTTACGGGTGGATAATCTGAAACAAATGTTGTGATCAAAGTATAAATAAAAAAATATTGTTTTTCCATTAGGTATAAAATACATTGCCTGTGGGAATTGACTCCATCGGCAACACTAAGCACGACACATTAAAATAATGCGGATCTGTTTCAGCTATTTAATATATTTTTTTTTTGGTGAATCACGTTATGCATTTAAACAGTATTTATTTATTTTTCTTTCCTTTAATAAATATATTTTTATGTACTGGTTTAGAAATGATTGATTATGATTGATTGATGCAAATTCATAAGGGAATGTGATTCGAGATTCTGCACACACCGGTGCTCGCTTATCAACGCGTTACAAAAAGCGTTTCTTAGTCTAATATGTATTATGCAACAAGAGTCTTTTAATTTTACTGCAAGTATTCGCAAAGATTTCCCGGGGCGAGTCTTCAGAAAGTGATCCATTTTGTTCCAGAGAATGCGATATTGTTGAATTTCTCATCTCCTTAAGGACTTGACAATAAAGTCTCTGCCATAAATCTTCACTCAATGTGGAGCTAAAAACTACAATTACCTCTTTTAATACCTCACGTTGTTTACTTTTAACGGTAATAACGAAATCGTGACTCGAAAGGTAAATTATTAAATTCGCTCGAAGCGGCTCATTTTTCACGGATAAAAGTTGACGCGGAAAAATTAATTTCTTTCAGTGCGTTCTTTTGCATCACAGATTAAATAAAATTACAGATCAGGAATTTTTTTTAACACAATTAAATTTTTTTGAGTACGATCGGTTTCTTGGTTTTACCCAAAACTAATTTATAGTTTATATTCTGATTTACTGATGGATAATATGAAAGAAAAGCTGTGCTCAAGATCAAAGGCTCGCTTTCAACTGAGCGTTTTCCTATTTTTTTAAAAAAGAAAATGTCAAGTAAATGAATCCTTGTGCAGGATTCAATATTTCATATTTTTCTCTCCTAGGGTTGTAAACCTTTGCTCACGTGCCACTCTCCCCCCCTCCCCCAAACCCCGCCCGAAAAATCATATAACAGACAATCCATTATAGTGACGTAGTAAATCTCCCTCTGTTCCTTATTTCTGATAAAAAAAATATCACCCGCAAAACGAAAGAAAATATAATATGAAGCTAAGGGGTTGGGGGTGAGGGGGTCGTGAAATATCACCAATGTATTCAGGTCACAAGCCTACGTAAATGTTCACGATATTAGATTAGATTCATGTAAAGCTTGTCAGACGTATGCTAGAGCCAATATGTGACGAAAATACTTTTTTTTTAAGTAATTTTGACGGAGCACGTCGGGTGAAGTAGTAACTCTCTACTTGGTCTTGTCTCGATTTATGCTGCTGTTCTTTTTGACAAAGGTTTTTTCATGGTCTCCCTTAGTTGAGAGGCAAATAATGGGAAGGTTCCATTCTAATTGGTATGACAGCTTCGTTCCCACGTTCCATCCTTTACTATTCTTCTTCACCTATCTATCATATTCATGCCAAGCATCCGTCGTCATTACCCTATTCATAGTTTTTGTTTTACATCAGCAATGCAAAAAATCAAGTTTCTTCCTAAGACGGACATTATGTTGAGGGGTCAGATCTTGTGGAGCGGTCGCGATTTATGTGAAGTCAGTGATTCCTATGGATATTAAAGACTATTCCGGAGCTAAAAATTGCTCAGGAACCATCTACAAATGTCGCCAAAAAGTCCACATCACAGTTATTCTGAATAGTGCCATCAAGATGGTGGCAACACTGAGGTTTCTCATGCAAACTATGAACTTCCTCTTACTTTATCCCGGGGCGCGGCCCCAGACCCAGATCCCCCAGCAGTTGTAACACAGCCGTCTCTCTCCTCACAGACAAGGAGTACTGGTACGAGTCTGCGCGCAACGCGCTCAAGCGGCGCCTCCAGGACTATCCCGGGCGCGGCCCCAGACCCAGATCCCCCAGCAGTTGTAACACAGCCGTCGCTCTCCTCACAGACAAGGAGTACTGGTACGAGTCGGACGCGCTCAAGCGGCGCCTCCAGGACTATCCCGGGGCGCGGCCCCAGACCCAGATCCTGGGGCAGTTGTAACACAGCCGTCTCTCTCCTCACAGACAAGGAGTACTGGTACGAGTCTGCGCGCAACGCGCTCAAGCGGCGCCTCCAGGACTATCCCGGGCGCGGCCCCAGACCCAGATCCCCCAGCAGTTGTAACACAGCCATCTCTCTCTCTCAGACAAGGAGTACTGGTACGAGTCTGACGCGCTCAAGCGGCGCCTCCAGGACTATCCCGGGGCGCGGCCCCAGACCCAGATCCTGGGGCAGTTGTAACACAGCCGTCTCTCTCCTCACAGACAAGGAGTACTGGTACGAGTCTGACGCGCTCAAGCGGCGCCTCCAGGACTATCCCGGGCGCGGCCCCAGACCCAGATCCTGGGGCAGTTGTAACACAGCCGTCTCTCTCCTCACAGACAAGGAGTACTGGTACGAGTCTGCGCGCAACGCGCTCAAGCGGCGCCTCCAGGACTATCCCGGGGCGCGGCCCCAGACCCAGATCCTGGGGCAGTTGTAACACAGCCGTCTCTCTCCTCACAGACAAGGAGTACTGGTACGAGTCTGCGCGCAACGCGCTCAAGCGGCGCCTCCAGGACTATCCCGGGGCGCGGCCCCAGACCCAGATCCTGGGGCAGTTGTAACACAGCCGTCTCTCTCCTCACAGACAAGGAGTACTGGTACGAGTCTGCGCGCAACGCGCTCAAGCGGCGCCTCCAGGACTATCCCGGGGCGCGGCCCCAGGCGAAGAACGTGATCCTGTTCATCGGCGACGGCCTCGGCGTCGCGACGACGACGGCTGCCAGGATCCTGAGGGGGCAGAGGAAGGGGGCGACGGGGGAGGAGACGGATCTGGCGTGGGACAGATTCCCGGCAGTGGCGATGGCAAAGGTAAGAGCAAGTAGAAATATCGATATTAAATTAGTCGTCAATGCATGGATACTTTTATACTTATAAGGGATGTGATCTTTCAGGAACATTATGAATCGGAAAATTTTGTACATTTTTTATAGTTCTACAATTTTTTTGGCGTACCGTTGTTAAACATAATATCGGAATGTTCTTCGATTCATAATATCTCAATGCTTGCATACAGAGAAACAAACATATTTTTCAAAGAAACTTAGTTGTCTTTGAAAGTGTGATAATATTTAATCAACTGCATATTTTCTATTTTGATATCGTAATCATGTTTTATATTGTTCATAAAAAAGGCACCTTCTTTATTTTTTTTTGACATTCTTTCTAAAAATTTAATTATATTTAATTATTCTAAATTTAGTTATTTCATTTTGCACACATTCCATATCAAAATTCGCCAAGAATGCAATTTCAACGTTATATAAAAATGTTAACAAGCGTCGAGTATTTTCAAAGAGAGTTGTTTCAGTCACTTCAATTCCCCTTCACAATTGATGAGGGCGATTTTCTTTTCTACGGCTCGTTATAATTGCGTCGAGCTTTCCAATAATTGCTCCCATCAATTGGATGTTTTTCTTTAATTCTCTTCCCCGAAGTGTTAATGTTACAACAAGTAGCGAGAAACAGTATCCTCTTTAAAGTAAATTCTCATTAACATTCAAGGAGAGTCGTCGTCCGTTTTAATTCCATCGTATGTGCAGATCCCCGATGACCATATGGGGTCAGGGGTCGTAGCACGAGAAAAGATTCTATGTTTTTTGAGAACTATATAAAGGAATTTAAATGTTTAAAATGTACGGATAATTTTTTTTCTGATTTATCATCCGACAATTAATGTTTTATTGCCTGGGAAGAATCGATTAGTGTTACCCTAAACAGAAGACAATTCTTCAGCCGTAAGCGTAGTGGCCTATTTTGTTATAATGTATTTTGGTTATCTCTTCGAAAGTACTCACAATAATATTGCATCATCCTGTATCTTATTACAAAAGTAAATTCTAAACCAACTTAATTTCCACATTCAATCAACAAAAAAACTATTTTATTGTAATACTCTCTGTTTACTGAATACATATTGGATTATTTGGATGATACTCCAAATTCGGATGATACGATGATCATTCGATAATTACTGTTACATTGCCAGGGTAGAATCGAATAGTTTTTTTTTCTCTAAATAGAAGACAATTCTTCAGCCGTAAGCGTAGTGGCTAAATGTGTTTTGAAGTATTTTGGTTATCTCTTCGAATGTTCTCACAATAATATTGCATCATTCTGTATCTTGTTACAAAAGTAAATTCTAACCCAACTTGCAAATTCATTCAACAAAAAACCATTTTATTGTAATACTCTCTGTTTACTGAAGACATATAGGAGTATTTGAGAGACATCATGCAATTTTTCAGATCCAATTTACGACCCTTCTAGCCCTCTGATGATAAGCCGAAAAAATACTGCTTTTAAATTATCATTACGATGATCAATTTTGTCCTGTTATTTATACATTTTTTATAAAATAACGGAACACAAATTATGTCTATTTGGGTTTGATCAATAATGTCAAAAAGTTGCGATCAAGTATTTACAAAACCTTTATTGAATGTACTTTCGCTCTTCAACTCAAAATACTGTGCAATTTGAAATGCGAGCACAGGATGAAATGGCCATGCAACAGTGTGTTTTAATATAACAATAGAAGAGTTTCTGTTTGAACAGCTTTTTGTTCTGCAACCTGATCCACAAGCACAAATAAACGGGGCCAAAGTTTTGTTCGTTGGTTGTTTTAATTGGAAAACTTGGATAAATTCGACGAACCCGTGTAATGAAACTGGGTTGGACAAACGCGGGTGTCGTATTACAAATCTTGATTACCTATAGGCTCGACATTCTCACAAGAGTGTTAGCAAAATATTGAGGTAAGATAATTGAGCGAGCGTAGCGAGCGTCACCACGGTACTCTTATGGCACTTTCTCTGTGTGTTTGTTTGTTTGTTTGTTTGTTTGTTTGTTTGTTTTTTGTTTTTTTGTCCGCACAGCCCAGGTTAAACCGCACATTCAATCGATCTGAAACTTTGCAGATATGCTAACGTAATCTATGCGGTCCCTGGGATCGTTTTTGAACGGGCTCCTGTGATTGGTTCAAGTTTAAAAAAAATTATCTTGCGATTGGTTGCTCCGATCAATTTGAAATTTAGCAAAGTAATTGCAACCAACATTGTACCCAATCATACAAATTTTCAGCCAATTTCTCTCATCGGTTAAAATTTAAAAAAAAATCTTTCATATGATTTTTGAAATTTAAACTAGAACCGATTGAGCGATCAACTTAAAACTTCGCGTGGTCATTGGTACCAACATTATCTGTATTTTTGACAATTTTCAGACTTATCTGTGTTTAAATCCAAAAGTTATTGATAATTTACGGACATTTTGCGTGTTGGCTGTCAAATTACTCAAAAATGTTGATCACGGCTACTTCGACTCTTTATAGTTCCAAGGTAGTTAGAGCAACTTTCAAACGTATGAAACTGATTTGACCGTTCAACAGATCGTTTAATATTGTGTAAGTACACACTCTTATCATATGAGTGGTCCCAGGTATATTTTTTTATATAGATCCTATGATTTTTGAATATTAACAAGGAACATTTTAATCTTAAAGGTTCAAGCGATCAACTTAAACCTTTGTATGGTTATTGGGACTAATACATCAGTAATATTTGGAGATTTTTAATCCTACAAGCCTGACGAATTTCAAGAATTATTGGCTTTTATTGATATTTTCGATATACATAATTTCGGTTCGAGGTGTTGCGCGTGTCCGTGCTCGCTCATCAACGCGTTACACAGAGCGTTTTCCTAGTAATTGAACAAACTTCAATATTGGTGAGTACAAGTATTACTCCTTAGTGGTGTAATTTGGTCAATTTGGAACCAAAAATCAAGAAATATGTAAATTGCATACCTGTTAACGGACCAGGTTGGCTGAGTGGTAACGCTCTGAAATTGTATTCCGGGGCCCGGGTTCGATTCCCGCGGCCGTCCTGACTGGGTTTTTTTCGTGGTATTCCCTCAGTCGACAGGCAAATGCTGGGAAGGTACCCTACTAATAGGCCACGACCGCGTCCTTCCCAACTTCCTTCCTTAACTACTCTTCACCATCATTTCCCAATCATTATTATAATCATTCCACCGTCGCCATTAGCCTCGCTGCAGAACAGTGCGACGTTAAGCCAAAGACAAAAAATGCATACCTGCTAAGAACGTACTTGATTTTTTGTACTACAATTTTTAGAGACAACATCAGAGTAGAAATTCATTCGGCTATTCCTTATGAATAATTCTATTTCTTGTGTAATCTGATTCTGTTGTGATGAACATTTTAACATTTTCGAGCGAAATGCGTTCCAATGAACAAGTTATTTTAGAGAAAAGCACTGAAATATATTCAGAATGAAAACGTTTGAGGTGAACAAGACCAAGTGACGATAGAATCGTTTCTAAATTGAGTCAAATACCTTCTCAATAGTTTACTAATATCGTCTTTTATAATGCCAGTCACGTGCTATCGTTCGAATTGCCTTAATGAACGACTCGCAGACTTGTTCCAACGATGAATACATTGCAAATTGGAAAAAAAAAACTACACAAGCAACTTTAGCGATTATTTTTAGAAATATGAAGTTATTAATTTCAACTCAAGCCTCAGCAAAATCCTTTCCAAATTGCATTTTCCAATCCAAATTCACCAGTATAAGGTCCTTAGAATGAACAGGCAACCTAAACAAAAGGATCCTAACAATACCAAAAGACAGCAAACCCCAGCTGAATCGATGCACATGAATGTATGAATCGCACATTCCGTCTGCAATGCTAATCTCCCACAATGCATGGTGTATGAATCAGAGCTGGATGTGGAAGGAAGCCCTTGGGATTTGGTTTATGCACAGTGCAAGGCAAAGAGCTCTGGTAATAATTGTCCCGGATAGTTGGAGATGTAGTGCCGGAAGTGGACGGTCTACTGCACACGATTCGTATTACGTGGCTTTTTAGTTAGATGACGTTTTGTTTGTTATATGAAAACAGTCAAGTTGAGTTTTAACTATTTTACTGATATTATTCGATAAATGGAGGTTTTAACTAGGAATAAGATCGGTTTTTATATCATTGAACATAATAATATCAACTATTTTTTATTCTAAGCAAATCTTATTTTTAATCAATACTCTCCTACTATATTCGATAAATGGAGGTATTGAACTAGGAATGAGATTGGTTTTTACATCATTTACTGAATATAATAACATTTTTTTTTATTCTAAGCAAATCTTATTTTTAATCAACACTCCCTTACTATATTCGATAAATGGAGGTATTGAACTAGGAATGAGTTTGGTTTTTTCATCAATACTGAATATAATAATTTTTTTTTTTTTAATTCTAAGCAAATCTTATTTTTAATCATTACTCTCTTACTAGAAAATTGAAATTGTCGAATTTGAATCGTATAATGTAGTTTCAATCAATTATCACAAATCTGATACGAAATAATATTGATTGCTTCTTTCAAACTTTCAAACTGATTTTATTTTAATAAAAAATCAGTATAACTGAAGGACTCCCTGCACAGCACAATTCTCAAACAAAAAGGACCTACCTTATGTCGAATGCACTCTCTTCATACACTTCATATTATAAAATGAATTTGCTCAAGCGTGCACCGTCATTTGTGTTATAAATGAGAGCACTAGCACATGTTAAAGGTGCAGCAAAGGCCGAAGGGAAAACGTATAATAAACCTGTCTACAACTCATTATTACCACCCACAGCCCCTGTAAATTATTTTTCAACTCGGAATATAATTTTCTTTGACGCCACAGCAAAGGTATAATTTCTCGTGAGTCTGGGGTAATCCATGTTGGCTGTGTGTACGGCTAACTCTGGGGGTGGGGGGGGGGGGGTAATCCTGGAGACTTACCCCCCGGGGTAAAGAATAAAGCCGGGGTTGATAGATCGCGAGGCAAACATTATTCATCATTTCACAACAATAAACAATGCACGGTATGGGGGGGGGGGGGGGGGCAATGTTTCCGGCGGGGGGAGATTTCCGCGGAAAAGCGCGAGGCTGTGGTTCATTTCCCAGCTGGAAAATCGGTGTGAGGTGCACTTTTTGTTTTGCGTGTGTTTTTATTTTGGAAATCGATGACGATTAGAGGGCTCATTTGGTAAACAAGGCATATGATAGGATTATTTGAAAAAGAGAATATTTTCCAATGTTTTGTTCTCTGATTTTGGTCCTTTACACAGAAGAGCTTTTTTTTTTATTAAATATGTGTATTTGCGTATTTTATTTATATATTTTTTTAATAACAAGGATTGTAAATACATCTTCAGGAAGTGGTTTTTCTACCTTCCTCAGCGACTTCTTTACAAATAACAATGTTGATGTTAAAAGCTACACACCATCCCAAGCTATCATATAAAATGCCATAAAAAACTAAATCCAACTTAAAATTAATGTTTATGTGTACATTGGTTCGATGCGTCAATAACTTGGGGCTCAAAGTATACGCTTCCTGTGTAATTTTAATCCCTCAGCCAATGAAACCGATATTATATCGCAACCTGTTGTCAATACATCGAATCTTGTTTACATAAACATTAATTCTTCCCAGAATTCCCCGCAGGAGCTCTTGGGAACACGTGGGGTATTAGGAGAACGCTCTGTGTAACGCGTTAATAAGCGAGCCTTCGTATTGGATGCCACTACCAGTTGCACTACCACACAACACTACCAGTTGGTAGTTGGAGTTCACTACATCCTTCCATTCTCCTAGAGGCGCGATCACTGGAGGCATGGTCTCAGATCTTCATAAATGTTTGTTTATTAATTGATATTCATGCCATACACAATCCCTGAAAAAATTGAAACACTTCTCGTGTCTAGTTTCTGGGATAAGTTGAGACTTTTCTCCCCCATGTTATCTTATGGCCGCCAAGTAAAATCGTGTCATTTTTAAGCTAAAATAAAGTTCTAATTTTTTGTGTAAGATTTAACCAATGGTAGACCTACGGACATACTATCAGGAAAAAATTAATACCAACGTGTGCTATTTTAAAATGTATACACCAAATTCTAAATGATTTTCCTATACCTCCCATGTTAAAGTTTTGTTCATTCTAAAAAGACATACAATTGAAAACTCATTATTAGGCGGACTTGCAAACTACAGGACATTAAACGAGTATTTTATACTTAAATATAGTTGAACTGTTGTAAAAAGTTTTTTGAAATGATAATTTCAAAAATAATACAAATGTGCTATATCGAGTGATCACTCCAAGTTAAATCTATCCATCAGGTCGGTTAGCGAGTTCTCGCCTGGCAAGTAAGATGTCCTGGGTTCAAGCCCCGGGTCGGCAAGAATGTTTTCCTTTCCTTCCGTGCTTATGGATTTTTTATGTTTAGTTCACAACTAGATTTGGGACCAATTTTAAAATATCCCGCTATTTACCCGCAATCCTATATCCTGGAAAAAACACTCTAATATAACTACTCTAACTGGCCGTTGCCATGGAAAATGCCCTATTAACCTGCCGATAACAATATCGGAAACTTTTAACTGGGCCCCAGTTGGGTTTTTTATTAGGAAAAAGCAGCGAAGTCTACAGATTCTCATTCTTTGCGATGGAAAAAGCATGCGATTAAATGTTCCATAATTCAGAGTTCATTTTGATAACGTTTCCATGCAATTTACTTGACAGATTAATTTGAGATGTTCGTGCTTAGATACCGTACAATTATATTTGTAATCTCATAATTTTATTATAGAAGCATGAACTTAATTATATCCGATCTGTTCTTTTTGTTATCGAACGACGAGATTTATTACATTTTAAATTCCAACTTTCTCAAAATATTTAATAATTTTCGAAGTAAAAATCCTAGCAATGAAGTTTTGTTTTAATTTAAACATAAATTATGAAATAACAATCTCGAACATTTCTAGCGGCAACAACATTAAGAGCATCGTCCGGATATTTTTCTTGACTTATAATGTGAAACATTTCTTCATAATGAAACATTAATGGAACAATAATATAATAAGATTGAAAGTTCAATTTAACATGATGACTTTTCTTCCCAATTATTTCTACTTGCTCAAGAATATGACGGCCAGACGACAAGTACTAAAATTCTTATATCGTCCATTAACTGTGGGTTTTCCAGTAAATTATTGTGCACAGCAAGTTTGTTAAAAAATAGTATTTTTTATGTAAATCAAATTAAATCAAACGTTATATTTTTGTGTAGCTTTGATCCCCATAAAAAACACTTCGTGTAAAAATACCAGCCAAGTCTCTTCAACTAAAAAAAAATATGAAATCTAAAAATTCTGCACTGAAAAGTAGTGATATCAAAAAATTTGCCAAGTCAAAACTTTATTTGAAAATCAAAAAAATACTTGGCGCATCGTGTACATAAATAGCTTGGAAGTATAAGCCAATTATAAATTATACATGAAATATACATATACATAGTATACCTATAATGCCCTAAAAAAAACGATGCGCCAAGTATTTTTTGATTTTCAAATAAAGTTTTGACTTGGCAAATTTTTTGATATCACTACTTTTCAGTGCAGAATTTTTAGATTTCATATTTTTTTTTAGTTGAAGAGACTTGGCTGGTATTTTTACACGAAGTGTTTTTTATGGGGATATCACTCCTTTTTTTAGTTTATTCTAACAACTTGTGACACATATGAAATGAAAAATTACTAAATTCTTTTAAAAAATCATCACCCTTTACAATTTCGTTACCACTAATGAATAGCAGCGTATGGTCCTAAATAATTGCTTTAAATGATCTTTCACGAAGAATAGCAAAGGTTTCATTCCAATCAGTCAACCCAGTTCCGAGATATGGAAACACTTCGGTTTTCAAAATGGCTGCTGAACTTTCTGCAATGCCACATAGAATTTATTTCTATAAATGATGTGTATCATTTTAAGCTTTCTGAATATGTATTTATTGTATAGGAGGGAATTATAATAATTTATACATTTGAATGACGTCATTTCCGGTCTCATAAATAGGAAAATTCTATTTGTACTGTTCATATTCCATAGAGATGGCCATCCGAATCGTTTGGCGCTAGTTTTATACCGATTTGTCTACCAGTTTTTGAGATATGACGTTACTTCCGGTTTAAAAATGGCGGCTGAAATCTCTGACCCCTTGAAGTATATTTGAAACATGATTATAATTTTATAAGCTGTCTCAAATAGTATATTTATTGCATCAAAATAAAAATTTGTGAGATTATTATAATGTGTGACGTCATTTCCGGTTTAGGTATGGGAAACTGCAAATATTATTGATGATAATACATAAAGTTGACCGTCTAAATTGTTTTGCGCTGGTTTCGTTGAAATCTATTTAGCCGTTATTGAGATATGATGTCACTTCCGGTTTCAAAATGGCGGCTTCCGGTTGGTTTTATAACAAGTCACATGAGACGTCAAAAGTACATACGTTACATAAATATCAAAATAATCGGATCAACCTTTGTTGCCAAAAAGCCAATCGATGTATTTCAAATTTCATTACGTCATCTCCGGTTTCTTTAACATAATGTTTAGTCTTTTGCTACTTATCATGCATATAGATGACCGTCTGGATCATTTGGCGCAATTTTCGTTCCAATCGGTCCAGCCGTTGACGAGATATGACGTCACTTCCGGTTTCAAAATAGCGGCATAAAACCAGTTATAGCAAAAGGCACCTCAGACGCCAAAAGTGCATATGTGGTAAAAATTTTAAATCAATCGGTTCAGCTGTTTAGGCTGTGGCCTGTTTACCGGATTTAAATTCCAGGAGACTACTACTACTGAGATTATTATTATTATGAAAACCGCCCTAAAACACTGTTTTCACGGCCCTCTAGCGCGCAAAGGGCGTAACCTATTGTTCCCAAATTTGGTATATGTTGTAGGGTGGGCCATAGCTCGAAATTAAGATATATCGCAACAATGTGAGATTTTCCAATTTTAAGATCCAGTAGGCCGAAAATGCCACTTTGATGCTTACAGTAAAAGTGGGTTTGCTCCAGCCTTTTTAAATGAGTGTGTGCGCGCGCCGTACGACTTGGCTGGCGTGGAGCGACCGCTCCACTAGATAACAATGTACTACGTGCATTGATATAAATACTAGGAAAACGCTCTGAGTAACGCGTTGATGAGCGAGCACGGATACGCGCAACAACACCTCGACCCATCGAAAATGGCCTTAAAAGCCAATAATTCTTGAATTTCGTCACAGACTTGTATGAAAATCTCCAACAATTCCTAAAATATTGGTCCTAATAACCACGCAAAGTTATACGTTGATCGATTGAACCTTTATGATTGAACGATTCCTTGTTAATTTCCAAAAATCACAGGATATCGTTCAAAAAAATTTTAAACTGTCATATCAGTTTCATAATACGTTTGAAAGTTTCTGCTCTTAAGCCCCATTTACACGGTGCAATTTCTTGAACAACTTCTGTGCCACAGTTTATCTGCTCGTGCGCAGTATCACTTTTGAGATGATAAAGGGAATCAGCACATGTGCAGAACTTCTGTGACACAGAAGTTGTTCAAGAAATTGCACCGTGTAAATGGAGCTTAACAACCAATTGAAGTGAAGATTCGAAGATTCCGTGAAATATGAAATTCGAGAAATATGATAGCCAACACGCAAAATATCCGTAAACTGTCGATAACTTTTGAATTTAAACACAGTTTAGTCTGAAAATTGTCAAAAATACAGATAATGTTGGACCCGATGACCATGCAAAATTTTAAGTTGATCGGTCAAACGGTTCTGGTTTAAATTTCAAAAAGCACATGCAATATTTTTTAAATTTTAACCAATGGGAGAATTTGGCTGAAAATTTGTAAAATAAGAGACAATGTTGGTCCTAATGACCATGCAAAATATAAGGTCGATCACATTTGTCGAAGTCCATTTTCATTTTTCAGCCTATCAGGAGATGTTTATTTAAATTTCAACCAATGAATGGATTTCAAAAAAATTAGGGTCTGCAAACAGAGAAGGTTGGTTTTACATGTGTGCAAAATTTCAGATCGATCGGTGAAATGGTGCGACCTGTGTATCGGCTATTAGCAGCCAAAAACAAAAACAAAAAAAAAAAAAAAAAAAAAAAACAGAGGTCCGTGCCAAAAGAGCCAAAAGGAGACGCTCGCTTCGCTCGCTCAATAATATTCAAGCAAAGACGGAAAAATAAATATTTACATACAAAAAACATAGTTATATCGAAATTTATTTGAGAGTCTGGGTAAATTTTTTTAAGATTGACTTGAGATTTTTCCACCTACACTATAAAAAAAATAGTTTTACACATATGAATGGGTCGTCTAGTCTTCCTACCAGTTGATGTAAAAGTCAGTACGTCGAATTGGTAAAATAAAATTTTCATGTAAGGTACTTTTTCTACAACACTGAAACTTTACTTTACATGAAAATGTAAATTTTCATCAACTCGTGAATACACCTACAATAAAAATATCCGTTTTCATTTTTATTGTGTAAAACGTATATTATTCCAGTATTCTGTTGAAAATTTTGAAAACGCCATGACGTCACAACGATGTCATTCGAGTTCATCACCAAAACTCATTACTCACCTCCCCTAAAAGCACTCACACTTAAGTACAAACACTACATTATTAAGTAGTAGAATGCGTTCGAAACGAGCATTCGTCAGAGGGTGAATTACATCAAGTTAAAACACCTTTCATCGTTTACTCTTTAGTTAATGAGTTAAAAAAACCGCTAACAATGGTTGTCATTAATTTCAACAAGTCATGAAACAAGCTAAAGAACAGGAACAAACAAGCAAGAAGCAAAAAGATTTCCGAAGTGTACGCTCTTGCCAGACATTGTTTTGTCGGTGAACTAGGAGGTGAAACATTCTGTTGAAAACAAGTAAGTTGATGGAAGAGATGATGGTATTCTAGTTCGGTTACTTCTAATCTCGTGTCTGGTATCCTGATTCGTAAGTAAAATTTAACAGAGCTGTTACAAACAACTATAAGAAAAAGTGTATAGCTTAAGTTTATCACTGAAATATTGAAAGTTATCGGCGTTTTGTTTTGTCTGAACTGATGGTGGCAAAGAAGAACCTCTTAAGTAAAATTTAACAAAGATGTAACAAACAACTTTAAGAAAAGTAGCTGAGTTAATGACAAAATATGGAAAGTTATTCGCGCAAAACGTTGTGATAAAAACACGGATGGGAAAGAGTAAAGTTTTTTGTGTGAATTGGGTTTTGTCGCCAAGAAATTCTGACTGAATTAGAAAGTAGTAGGTTTTGTTCCACAGTGCAGAGTTCACCAGATGTTGTTACAATACTCGGGCAACTGCTGTACTTAACACACATTTTACATTCTTTCTGCGATTAGAATTCCAAATAGGGTTTATGTTATTTATTTTTATGCTTAACATCTCTTAACATTATATTACACGCACCAACATAATTCAATTATGCAAATTTCACAGAATAATCTTAATTATATCAATAATGTACATTTTCTTGATTTTGCGTTGCACTATTGGCATTATGTCATCAAGTTCTACCAATTACCCATTTGACTTATGTCAACAATTGCAGATATTTTGAAATATTGTGTTACACAATTTCTCATGACACTGTGATAAGATGAAAACAGAAATACTTCTTTCTAAGCCCACTTCAAGAATCATTTAAATTGACTTCAGGCCTTCTACATCTGAGGTACAGAAATGGCACGGATCACTCTATTAAACAATTGAAAAATTTAATAGACTCGAGGTTAGGTTGTTTTCCATGATATCCATCCAGTGCCACCATTTGTAATAGTGCTACATTATGTATAGTTGCGTTAGAGCAAAAACTAAGTGGGAAATTCGGTGAAGTACATAGAGAAACTGAATTTGAACGGTTGTAACCATAAATAGCCTTAAATCCTTAAATATCTACAGAACATAAAACGCAACCATCGGGTCTAGAGAGTATATTTTATTGAGCTACCCGCAAAGCCGGGTTTCTCCTTCTCTCGTATCTTTGATCGAGATGTTTGTCACTCGAACTCCTTCATTAGGACGACATCTCAAACGGTCAAGGGTTCAAGACCCTCTGAGATATAGAAACACGATTTGTTTTACACCAACCCTTAACCACGTCGTCTTTGACATCAGAACCATCTTCAAATGGATTCATCCGGAGTTCAGATCAAAGCGCACAGTTCATTTGCTAACTACATAGACACAAAACAAAGGTTAGATATGTTTGGGAAGACGATCCCACCTCTGACACCATCTGTGTAGTGTTGCTAGATTCGGATGTGACTAGAGTCTTGAGTTTCAGTTGACTGGAAGAAGAAACCAGATGGGAATCAGATTTCATCCACATCCATTTCATCCACAAACTAAGTGGAATAATCCCTAACATAATCGTAGATGTTAAGATGTTGGTCTTCTGTAGGTGAGCACAGCAAATGTTGGGTGAATATGTGAGAAGGCTTGGACCCATCGTGGAAAATATCTGATGACTCCATTTTAAATCAATTATTTTGGCATTTTAAGGAATTAATTTTGATATTCTCATATATGAGCGTAGTAAGTTGTCTTAATTTGTTATTGTTTTATGAGATACAAAATATAAAACTACACACACATATTTGGATATCTTGTGTAAAGGGCACAATGCTTGTCACGCCTTAATTTATATGCACCTAGTTTTCCATTTTTGTATTTATTTTTATGCAATTAAAATTTTAAATCGATAGCATTATTATTATGGCTCAGATTATATTAAATCTAACGGCAAGTGTTATCCTTTTGGAAGTGACATTCTTAATTTATTAGGAAAGATGCAGTATAAGATTAAGTATCCAAGTTTGAGAGAACTAAAACGATTGCACAATTCGAGTTCATAATTTTGCCATTTTTGCTTTTGGTTGAAAAGTGCAAAATTAAAAAGTTTCTTAAATATACAAAATAAAACAATATTCTAACTTCTAAGAAACTTTTACCTTTACCTTTTTTGCTCGTTTTAAAACATAAGCATGCATAAACGAGTCATCAAAAATCTTGAAAATGTGGAGGTAAATTTCGTTAAATTTGGAGTTACAGTTTCCGAGATTTTAGCTGAGTCCTTAATGTTGGGTATACTAAAAGACTTCTCAGAATTAAGTTTTATATTTCTCCTGCAGGCTATTTTGCACCCTTTTTTATATACATCCCGAAAAACGTAATTGTAAAATCTCGACTTAAAATGGACAACGTTATAATGCCATTCTTTCCTTCCAACAATCCTGTGCAAGAAGTTCCCTATCTCAAAGATAAAGCCACGTAACATTTATTTTAAAATACAGACGCCTAACTTTAAGATCCTCAACTCGGAACTCCAAATCAATACCGACGAACATCCGTCCTCACACATCATCCACGTTTATCTCGGGTGCATGTCTTCGAGTGTGTTCAATTATGGTATAAATTGAGTACTGAATCAACATTGGGCGTGACGCACACACAAATTACACCCCACCCCCTCCCCCTACCCTTAGGCGCCCTGTAAGCCGTGCTGAACATACGAGAGGGATTAGATAACCAGAGAAGGTGCTGAATTCAATTCACGACTGAAATCCTCTCCCGCTCAAAACTTACTTAGTGACAAGTTTTGCTCCAGCAAATTTTCTCGCATTTCTGGTTTGATCTAATGTGTCAACACTATTATAATATGTTTCTTGGAGGTATATAAATTGTTATCAAGTGTGAGGTGTTATTTAGAAATGGTTTGGTTTACTCTGGGGTTGTTAACAGGTAGGATTAAGATTTAGATTTAGGAAGATGGGATGATAATATTCGTGTGAAAGTAGCTGCTAAAATAAAGCTTGGGAAACGCAAGGAAACGTTCTTACCATAAGAGCCAAAGATTGATTTTGATTATCTTTAAGGTTAGGACAGCTATTTTTGGTCTTGCTCAAATATCAATTCCAGAATCACATATTTTTTAATTTCGTTTGTCTAAAATTAAAATAAATATATAACAGATTCTTTATTAATGTGAAAGTTCCATAGCCAAAGTTTAAGACCATGATCTCTGTTATTATGAGTCTATATCAATTACCGTGAATATAGTTGTAATGTTTAATCTAGAAATCTATCTTGCATTAAAGACAAACATTGTGAGGAAAACAAGTAACAATTGCATTGCTTTGTGAGGCCCCCGCCCCCTCTCTCTCACTCAATGTAAATGTATCATATATTAACAATTAATTTGAACATTTTAGATAATAGAGGTTCCAACTTTTTCCAGCGGTAATATTATTATTTACCACATGTCGGAAATCTGTATTCCCTTCATTTTGGGTGATAACAATGAAGAAGCCCAGTAAATAAAAAAAAATCCAGTAGTCGAGCAACTGAAATAACATTGAAGCACGTATTATCAATTCCCTTAAGGTACCTCCCAACTCCTTTCATGTTAATAGTTCCTATTATCCATCATCTATGAATATTAATTATGAATTTTCCTATCCATAGAGCAATTTCGAGCGCATCATCTTCTATAATTTCCTCGCACATTCTCTTAAATACACTGCGAAAATAAAAGGTTGCATAATTAATTAACTCATCCGTGCGTAAATGAAACCCTTTCCCAGTTCTGGAGGCGTTCGTTTGAATAACTTGTAAAATGTGAGCTTAGAAAGCAAACAAGATTCAATCACAGCTTAAAATTACTACGATGGAAATTTCGTTCCAAAGGAAGCGTTTACGTTAACCCTTTTCCTAGAGAATCACTTAATTGAAAGCCTTTGTTATTCTAGAGGGAATAGAAAAAGGAATGTTTAAAATAGTGTAAGATTGAAAGTCCAACTTCGTCTTGGTTTGGCTGGGTCTATGATGGAGAGTGGAAGCTAGATGAAAGTGTAGAATAATGAAGAGTAGAGAGAATATTTGGAGATAAAGCGAGACCAGATTGTTGATTTAGTTGAAATATGGCACGCATTTTCTGCGTCGCTTATAATATTTGCAGAGATTTGCATACTTGCGAAAAATGTCCACGTAAATATCTGGAAAAAAATCCGAGTCGAAAATTTTGTACGCTACGAGTAGTCTAGCGAAATGAATGTGGACGTTTTTTTGCTTTTTACTGAATTATGTTTGACGTCTACAATAATTTTTTCTCCTGTGTGAAATCGATATTTTATGAAATTGTATTTTCGTTCAAAAACAATTTACTATTAATAAACCTAGAGCGTGTTATAAGTTAGGTAAACGTAGCAAAAATTAAAAACTCAGATCCACCGGTGCCACCAATTGTAGTGAGAATATTTTTTTATTTTCGTGTACAAATCGAGACAGCAGTAGAAGAACTTCAATACACTCAAGAGTGAGTTTAGGAATTAAATTTCAAATAAATTATATTAAATATCTATTTTATTAAAAACATGGAATTAAATATTACGAAAATTGAAGACCACCTTTAGCACTCTAATTTTATAGTAAATAAAACGTTTTACATTCATATATAATTTATACAATTTAACTGTACCGCTAAACGTCCGCCATTGCTCTAGTACAACAATCCTCTAGTGTGCAATGGTATTCCTTGTTTTATTTAACATTTTTTTTTGAAAATACTATCATAACCATCCAACGATCACAGTAAACCAAACCAAACTATCTTCTCCCATCAAACAAAACATTCTTATCACAAGTCTCATATCACATCTGATATACACCTCCAGCAAACTCTTTCTCCATCACACTCCACCATCTCTAATCTCCTCCAACTTGCATGTTCAAAATATTCCATGCTAGCGGCATATTTAATCCGGTATTGCGATGTCTACGCCTTAAAACGCGGGCACGCCATTCACCAGCTAAACTCACTCCACTGGCCCACTGCCAAACCCCGCGCAAGTCGAACATTACACAGAATGAAAACAATTGCGAGATCTTTATGCTGACTTAAGAGTGGCAATGAGGGAGATAGCTTGGATTCGAGATGGTAACTAACTTCATGGAGTTTCAGGGGGTCTTAAAGTGGGGGAAATGGGGTCTTTAACAATTTGATAAATGTATGGAGTGTATAGAGAGATCTTGAACTGACGGTATGGATATTTAATGTTACTTGTTTAAAGTTTGTATACAGATTACGGTTGGGACTATTTGTCAGACTTTGTTGATACGAATAAATGTGTTCGGTGACTCTATGGCCTGTTTAAAAGTTAGTAGGAAATGATATCGATAATTTATGCCGAGAGGTAAGTACTACGGAGACAGAATATTAAATTAAAACATTTAATGTGATTGATCAGTTTATACTTTGTAGATTAAAGCTGAATCTCTGAACATTTGCCCATTTGCAAAGCAGTTTTGTCAATTAAATTCAAACGACTTTGGTATCAAACAACATTTAATCGCTCCCAACCAAACCTGCGTCGACTTTCCTCTTAAACTCTAAGTAACATCATAACGTAGAGTTTCACTTGGCTTAGTAAATTACACGCTACAAATCATTTAGAGTTAATGTCCATTGAAAAGACCAACCAAACAAACTGTCTATTTAACATTCCTTCAGTGCAAAGTCAATTAAAAGGCAAAACAGGTACTTTTCGATTGCAACAGAAAATATTACGCTTTATGAATTTTTGATCGCTAAAAGATTAACCTTTTCTTACTATATCTTGCGAACCTGAATGTGTTATGTTATTTTTTCTTAAAAGGTTGTGCCAATCTTCTTCCTACCACATACCAAAACAAAGTATCGGATTTGAAATAGTATACGTTAAAAGGTTTCTCGGCATCATCTAAAATATCATAAATACATGCCACAACACTCATCCAAGACCAGAATATTTACCGCTTTAATACGTGCCTTTACATCACAAAGAACTACGTTGCGTGACTCTCCAGTTCGCAATACGGGCGGACGCCATTTTATCACCGTCTCTAGGTTGTAATAATTCATTCAAATAAAGCTTTCGGCGCTAGAATCTTCACCGTCGACACAATAATATATCTCGCTTCAACGTAGAATACCTTCGCGTCGTCTGTTTCTGTGTTCAAACTCGGAGTTTATTCCGCGGAGAATTGTTGTCCCGTGGAATGTAATCTTGTTGTTGTTGTTGTTCAAAGTGGAAATGCATGTTTGGGATGACGATTACAAGGAATGGTGCATTTTGTTGATGCGGAATGCATTTTATGTCAACGACTTGTCTGTTTTGTCGAGTTTGAATCTCGTCTCAAATACTTGAGATGTTGTAGAAGTTCAGATAAGTTGTGCTATGACAACGAACATTAACGAAGTCAAGATTTTAGAAAATAAAGTTTTGACATTATTTTATCGTCCTCTTCATAAATTAAGTGTTTGTAAAATATGGCTGGGGTGTGGTGATGAACAGTGTAATTATAAATAATATGACTAAATTCTTGAATCTTTGTTATTCTCAGGGCCGGTATTTCTATTAGTTTAAGCTACAGTTAGTTTAAACTCCACTTCAGAAATAATCGGTGTATTACCATTATATACTACAATTTAATTCCGGGACTTATTTCCTCAGTTTACACTAACCTCACGCAACATTGACTGCAGTTTATTTAAACTATGCCGCAGTACATAATGGTAATACACCCACCACATTTCCCGAAGTGGAGTTAAACTAAACTGAAGATTAAACTAATGTTAATTTGGTTCTTAGGTATTTAAAAGCTTCCTACATCTTAAACAATATGCAATATGTTTTAAAAAACGATTGTCGAAAGAAGTTAGTTGGTTCTTTTTCTTATTAATTTTACATAATTCTGGGATTTTGCGGAAAATCTCGTTGGACTTTTAATTTAAAAATGGACAAGGGTGAGATCCTACTTTTGAAAGAAGACGGCTTTCAACTAATATTATTTTGGGCGACAAGTTAAAAAAACTACGTCATTTATCAGTTGAAATACATCTATTAAATTCGGGAGACGGGTAATTCTAAGTCTTGAAAGTTTCCTTTTTCAAACTTTCCTGAACTTCATACCTTACTTTCGCAAATAAGAAATAATAGAAAATGCATGAAATTTGTATTTGTAAGTCTAGACACTGGGAAGTTGGAAAATAGGAAAATTCTCACTCCAGACCTCTTCAAAATGTCGTTACCAAACTTTGAGCAATAATTTATATCGCGTAGAGAACAGCCGTGAGCTCACATAGGTAGGATTTATGGTCCATTGCAGATCGCCGCAGCATCCAAAGTGTGCAAAGTGTAGTGTTAAAATCACAAGGAACAAAGCATTCGAATATTTAAGAGTTTCATGCCAATTCCAGCAGGGTTTTATAGCTTATGGCATCAAATGATTAACCACTGTTCAATTCCGTATTGAATCGCTGTTTGCAACTGCCATTTAGAAAAGCATTTCGTTGTTTACTATCTAAACAAACGCTTTGTGTGACGCGTTGATGAGCGAGCACCCAAAAGCGCAATATCTCCAACTGGAATATCGTAACGCACAGAAAACATAAAATACATCCATAGTGAATTGAAATCGATCCACTCCATCAAAATAAAATTACCTGACTTCATTGAAACTGAGAATAACCACACTCTGATCATAAAGAAAATAAAGTCTAAGTTGCACTGGAAATTAAATGTCGTTAAATATCCTCTGGCATTCTATTTAAATGTCGATAAGTCCACAGTCTCTACCGATTGGGCTGAAAACTTGTAAAATAAGAGAATGGTAGTCTTAATGTCCATGCAAAATTTGAACATAAACGGAGCATTTTGATTTTCGACCAATCGTGAGATATTTTCATTTTTGAACCAATCAGAGGTCAGCTCTCAAAAACTATACACTATTAAGCTAGAATAATATTAGTATGTGTGCTAAATTTCAACTCGATAGGAATAAATTGTGACCTGTGGCCCCGAGCCAAACACAAAAAAAACATAATAAACAGAGAAAGTGTCCAATAGTGCAGAATGCTACGCTACGCTCGCTCAAAAAACGGTACTACCTATTGACGTGTGTAAAGGCGCTGATGGAACGGGAATGTTGAATATGAGAAGTTCACTGTGTCTGTCCACAATCTACGCAACGGTGACGGAACGTAAGAAAGTAAAATGTGTGCTAACTTGGTCTTACGTCGCGTTATATTGGGAAATCAAGACCTTAACGTCGCACTGTTCTGCAACTAGTATCATGGTGACGGATGAATGATTATCATGATGTTTGGGAGATGGTGATGATAGACGGTGGATAGGAGAGGAGAGAGAGTGTCCTCTCCACTGAGGAACACGACGAAAATTCTCAATCGGGGAGAACAGTCTCGGGAATTGAACCTGGGACATTCGGAGTAGAAGTTCAGAACGTTGCTACTGAGCCAACTAGCATTGCTTCATTTTATTTCCATGTAAAAATTATATTCAGAATCTGGAACACGTTTAATAGAGTAATAAAACGAATAAGTTTTACACAGACACAAAACGAACACAAAACGAAAACGAAAACGAAAACGAAAACGAACACAGACACTGATGAGAAGACAAAGGCATTTCAAGCTCGCCTTGACCAATACATTGTGCAGTTTCAAGCAGTGCCCGAGACAGAGACAATATTTCAAGATTTGGTAAGTGACTTCTCTGACTTTCTTTCTAAATCCATTGAATCATTGCCGGGCCCTAAACATCCAGCTACAAGATATTATCAAGCTAGGAAAAACAAGGAACAATATCGAGCAAATGACAGGCGATATCAAGAGACTGGTAATCCTGAGAGGAAGTCAAAACGAGACAGACAGAAGCGGCAAGCAGTTTATCAGTATGAAAAGGCACAATATCTGTATTTTAATCAGAGAAAGAAAGTTGCAAGGATGGTTCTTCAAGGCAACAGAGAGTCGTGTAAAATCAGTACTGAAGTTGTTGAGAATGATTTTCGCACTAGATTCTCTCTTCCAAATGACCACCAACTACCAAGTTATAATGATAGGTTGACAGTTGAGGAACGGACAGACATTAACAAGAGTTACTCGCCAAGGATAAGCGTGCCAGAGATAAAGAACGCTATGAGAGGCATACGAATTGACACAGCTACCGGTCCAGACAAAGTCATCATGAGAGTTGTTAAATGTGATCGCGTCGCCACTATCTTATCCCATATTGGCTCCATTATGCTGAGAAATGGATGGGTTCCTCAGTGCTTTCTTAAAGCTAGGACAATTCTCATCTACAAAAAAGGGGATCCTAATGATATAAATAATTGGCGACCGATTTCGATTTGTTCCATACTTCGAAGGGTTATTGAAAGAGCTCTGGACAAGCAGCTCAGGAGTTATGTCTCTTTCAACCAACATCAGCGTGGCTTCACATCGACACCTGGCACGCATATAAACGTTTCTATCGTTGATGCAGTATTGAGAAAGGCGAAGACTGAAAAGACTGATGTGACATTAGTATTTTTAGATACCACAAAGGCTTTTGACAGTATAGGCCATGCTCATTTATGTTCAACGTTAGATTCTTCCTCATTACCGACGAAGTTATCGTCTCTGATCCAACAACTACAGTTTGGAAACGCAATTCAAGTTGAGGTGAATAGTGAAAAAACTAAACAAATCCCGATTATGAGAGGTATTATGCAAGGAGCCCCACTTTCCCCATCACTCTATAATATGGGAACAGACCATATTCTCGATGTATTATCAGAAGAATCTGTTGTAGAAAATTTTGGTTTTAATCTAGTGGATGGATTGGATAGAGTCTCTGTATTGGGATTTGCAGATGACTTGGTTGTAATAGGCAAGGATAAAGCATCTGCTATTGCTTTAACAAATATAGCCAAATCGAAACTACAGGAAATTGGACTGGAACTAAATACGAGTAAATCAACCGCCATTATCATTAAGCATGGAAAACTGGAAGAGTCTGCTTTGAAGATTGATGAAAAAACCTTCATCGAAAGTATTAAGCAGGATGAATCTATCAAGTACTTAGGAGTAAACTTCAATCGTGGGATTGTCTTCAACCACGAGAAGGTGATTTCTTCGCTTCGTACCAACATAGAAGCTTTAGTGAAATCTCCACTTTTGAAAGCAGATAATAATAATAATAATAGCGGGTTGTCTACAGCTCTAAGCCGGCCGTTTCCCGCACTCCAGACGCCACCTCTCTCTGTCCGTCCAGTCATCACCACCAATTCCTCTTCTTGACATGTCCAGCAGCACCTGTTTCTTCCAATCCTCTTCTGGTCGCCCTCGTCTTCTTCTACCAGGAGGTAACCAAGACTCTAATCTTTTTGGCCACCTCTGAGGTTCCATGCGCTGAACATGCCCATACCAAACAAGTCTATTTGTTTCTATACAATTAACCACCGTCTTTTCTACTCCCATCCGTCTTCTTATCTCCTCATTCCTCATGTGCTCTAATCTTGAGACTCCACAACTCCTTCTTAAGAAATCCATTTCCACTGCAAGCAGCCTTTCTCTATCCCTCTGCGTCATCTCCCACGTTTCTGCACCATACAGAAGTATGCTTTGAACTATCGTCTGGTATATTCTTTTTTTTGTGGTTTTACCTACACTCCCGGACCAGAGTAACGAATTGAGCTTCTGTATTGCCTGTCTCGCCTGACCAATACGACAGGATATCTCTCTCCTACTGTTTCCTTCTTTATCAATTACAGTTCCCAAGTACTTATATTGCTCACACACCTCGATACACTGTCCATTCAAAACGAGTAAATCTGAAAAAATCTGAAATCTGAAAGCAGATCAGAAGTTAAATATTTTAAATATTTACGTCTGGCCTACCCTTGTTTACCCATTTCAAAACGCACCTTTAGTACAGCTTACCTCAAAATTTTTGGATGATGTTGATAAGATAATAAGAAGTGCTTTGAAGGACATCTTGTGCATTCCTGGAGACACGCCGGACAGTATGATTTACTCAGCAAATAAACACAAAGGTCTGCAATTATTTCGAGCACGATGGGAAGCATACATACAGCACTACAACGTTTGTAATGTGTTGGAAAAGTCCTGTAATAAGTATGTCGTCAGCACGAGGAATTTGACAGGAGAGCGCCAAAATTGTGCCACCAAACTTGGAATAAACATCGATTCGTTGTCAAAAGATCCGAATAAATCTTACCCTAAACCATCTGTTATTCGTGAACACTTACGAGATAGGGAGTATGAAAGATGGTGCGAACTCACACAAAAGGGTAAAGGGGTAATTTTGTTCAGCGAACATACTCCAACAAACAACTGGATAAATAAACGGAATGGTTTAACTTGCAGTGAGTGGAGAGATGCAATTAAAATGACGGCAAATGTAGCCCCAGTTCGAGTGTTACACGGCAGAAGTCAGGGCGGTATAAACCAGTGCAGACATTGCACTGAGATAGAAACCCTTGGACACGTCCTGAACTTCTGCCAGCACGGAGAACTTCTACAAATCGCGAGACATAATTCCGTCCGAACAATGATTGCCAATGCGTTTAGAGAAAAGAACAAATTCGACGTCTATGAAGAAGTTACGTGCTTTGGAGGGTCTAAACGCATTGACATTATTGTAATCGACAATCTAAAAAACACGGCTTAATCATCGACCCAACCATTAGGTTCGAATCACATAAAAATCAACCTGAAGAAGTTGATGAAGAAAAACGGAAGTATTATGAACCAACTATAGGGGAATACTCAAGAATGTATGGTTTGCTTCATGTCGACATCGTAGGACTAATGGTTGGGTCACGAGGAACAATTCCTGGATTTTTGAAAGCATTTGTAGTGAAGCACAAGTTGCATAAGACTTTGTTAAATATTATAGTTATAGATGTAATTAGGAGATCAGTTATTATTTTGAAAAACCATTTATATCATTAATTTCATAGTTCAAATGTTTATTACCTTATTTTAGTCACTTCTCATGATTTTGTTAATTTAGTTATCTTTTCATTTATGTTGTGTATTATTCTGTGTCCTTGTTGGCAACCAACAATTGTTGTTGGCAGAGTTTTAAATAAAAAAAAAACAGGTTTTTTTTACCAGGATTGTAAGTAATACAAGTTTCGTTACCTGTACAACACCAATACTAAAGAAAATAGGACGCGTTTTGCTGTGAGTGTTACTGCTTTTGCGATTCAAATCGTAATCTAAATAAATATTATGCATTATATCTCGACGTCGAACTGTAAAGTCATAAAGTTCTCTCGCCGGAAGGAATAAAAAGGTTTTGATTTGTCGAGATTGGTAATAAAAGTCAAGTCTAGCGAATCCTTGAGTACCGGGTTCGAATCAAAGAGGTGATTATTCTTATTGTGGATTGGCGTGATTCGATGTGAGTTATATGACAGTAGTTCACGAAATCGGAAAGGATATTTTATGTCTAAATGTTTTCAATCCAGACTCAAGGCACAGAAACAAGACAACGAAAAATTTGAACTAAAAATAAAGGATGTGGAAAAAGTACATCAAGTATTTTTTTATTAAAATTTAAATAAAAAGTCATTATGTTATTCATAAAGTATTTTAGTGAAATACTTGGGCCTTTCAACAAATTGATATATGTAACCCATGGCTTTATAAATCTTCATGGGTCCTATTCTGTAACTTAAAAATTCCCGATTATTTTGGAATCCGATATACGGCCACAAGAATTACAATAATGATTGAAACGAATCGGATTTCTGCAGAATGGGAATGTTAAAGTTATAAGTACAGTATACGCCAGCTGCTTTACTATTCTTGAAAATTATTAATTCTGCTGGAATCCGATTCTGTGCAATGTGAATCCGTGGTTTTGAATCGTATTCCATTAGATTCGGACATTTAAATATTGAATAATAATCACCAGTTTTTTTTACAGATGATTTCCTCTTAGAAGCAAGATAAATATTATTTTACTTACCTATAGTATACATACAGACTACTTTCAATATTTATCTTGTATCTTGGGATGAATTTATCAATGTTCAGTCATGAGATGAAGATTTGCCTCGTCCTGGAGCTTCACTACTTGGAATTCACAAGAACAACTGGAAGTGATGTCTGTAGAGTCTGACCTCTCAATACTTGATCCGAATCCATCACATCCAGCGAGATCAGATTGTTCTTCAGCGTGCAACTTGCATTTCAATGCATGTGCATCGTTTCAGACAATGTTATTGAAAAACCAGGATACAAAAGCTATCTGACTTGTAAGATTTTCTGTTCAAATCTAAATTTGAATACTGAAAGGAATTGAGGAAGAGAATATAAGTATTTATTTGCATAAAAAGGTATAGATTTGTAGTTTCATCCAAAGACAATTGACCTTCTCTGGTCTTTACTTCAGAATTCTGCTCTGCTTCAAATCGAATATTGTTGATCGAAACTTCAGTCTGAACTAAATTACAGTTCTGCAAACTACGTACCTAAATTTTGAAAATTTACAAAATTAAGGTATCTGAAATGTAATTTGCACAGTTTCTCATAATTAATTTGTACCATATATATTTCAAAATTTTTATTTTTCACCAAAAATTCAAAAAATGTCTTTTAATTCTAAAGCAATTTTTGTTCTTACATCTATAAATTTGCTATCAATAATGCTTGCCCGTGACACCGGCTCGCTCAACAACGCGCTCCCCATCACGTGACCCCCATCGCGCCGCATTCCGACATACTAAACACACATTGTTAAACGACGCCTCCCCCGCTAGTTATCGACGTCGGGCGTCGGTTTAGCGACGTCCTATGTGCGTTGAATACCCAATGAGCCGTGAGTTATTGAAGACGAAACGATTATCTCTTGACCAAGTTTAGGCAGAATGTCCCCAGGAGACGCGGACGGCAATTCCGATCGCGCGTTCCACGTATTCTGCGCCGTGGTTTATTAACCGGATCGGGAGCTTTTCAAGACGGATGGAATCTTTTCGGAGAAGAAGTGTGTTCTTGGCGGGATATCGGGGATATCAAACGCTTCTGAGAGTGCTCTCTAGGGTGGAGATAACATTTTAAACCGTATGAATTTTTACTTTGAGATGATGGAGTAAAGTTGAGGAAGTGAGTTTTGAAGAGAATACAAGGGAGATGGATGTAAAATACCTTGCTTTTGCAATACACAATAGTAGGTAAGGGAGGATTTTGAAGTACAAAATTCAAGTCAACAACTTTTGATGTCTCCTTCCTCTGCAATACACGTGTATCTACCCCCCCCCCCCCCCCCCAGCACAATATAATTAAAATTGTTTTACGTAAACATGCTTTTGACAACTTGTCAAAGAAGTTTTGCATGTTGCAAAATATGGTTAATGTTTTAAACTCTTTTTTACTAAAATATTGAAGATGTATTACTAACAACTTGTTTAACTCATTTACTCATTTAATGGATGATATTATGAATTGCAATATAATTTTAAGACAATTAATTATTTCTACATAGGTATATTGTTCTTTTGTAACTTTGCAAAAAATGTTATGTAGAAATCTGGTTATATAACTGGGTGAACTAGTGAACATTTTCGTTTCTACTTTGCACCAAAATTAAATTTCACAAAATTGAAGCAAAAATAAAAATCTTATAAAAACTTAGGACAAACGAAAGAAGCCACAAAGGTTTTTACACATGACTGAACTTATTCCACGGAATTGTGTTCATCCATCCAATCTGGTTGATAGAATTTGATACAATTTATGAAACAAATTACCAATATAAACCTAAAGATTCGTCGAAACATGAAGCGTGATCGGAGATGAATTGAAAATAATATTGCCAGCTTTTCATTCAGAAAGTCCAAACATTTTCGCAACGGTGACAAAACCTAATTTCTTTTGTGTCCTCTCAACAAAACCGAATCATGAAATTCTTCTCACCTTCTCCATACGTTAAATATGCATACAACTTTACTCGAAGTATCTACCCGTAAATTTATACCCGGCCATAATTCGCTGATCTCCACGAAAAAAATGTCAGCAATTCAGTTTTACATGTTGTAGAAGAAAATGCTTGTTTTCTAGAGTAAGTTATTTTCCCCAAGAGTATAGTCCAATTTTCATGTGTTTCTGGGATCCAGTGACAATGTATTACGTCTGTAGAGGCTACATCTTGGGATCAAATATTTAAAATGTTTTGTTGTTTGCGTAGTCTTCGGATGGGCGAGATTAAACGTTTGTTCTATAAATGATGGTCCATGGATACAGCATCCGTGTTTGCAGGCAGCTTTGAAGTGTTAAGTACTATGCAATGTATGAACAGAAGGGATTATTTGTTGTATAATACTTCGCTAATACAGTTTGCACTTTCTCTTATTAATATTGGATGGCGGGTTCAACGAACTGTTCTGGTTACAAACTTGTACCAGTGTTTATAAGTCAAATTCAGTTCTTGTGTTTGGTTTAATATTTAAAATGCTACATTTTGTTGCTAAGAAATGTTCATTTTACGTGTTGAAGTTTTGATAAACTAAACAATATTGCTTTTGACTAAGGTTTGAGAAATGTTCAAGGATTTCTAATCCAGTATGGCTTTTCAATAAATCATGCAAAGTATCATGATTGAGTATAGCATAGTAACACACTTTAAACCTCATTTTTCATATAATTTCATACGTGTATTTTTATAGTTTTAATTGATTATCGTTAGAGTACTTTTATAGAAATATTATGAATGTATAACAAACTTCAAAAAACTAATAAAATGTTAGTATCTAGTACGGAATTTTTCCCCAGTATCGACTACTTGAAATACAAATTAATAAGGCGTACAGCGTATCAATATAACAATATTTAAAAATCACAGAGAAAATAAGATGATGCAATCGAGGTATTTCAATATTTAACTGTTATTAGCCGAAAGAATGGAGGGATGAAGTTAGCTCAGCTAGTTATACTCTGACATTGTCCTCGGTCCCCGGGTAGAGTATCAGGCCTGTAGGTATACACATGAACAAATAATAAACGGTACTCGGAAGAAAATAAATTGGCTGATTAAGGTTTGGTGGCATCATCCCATGAAGTCAGTGCTAATGAATTTTCTAAATCTTGTAAGTGAGCTCTGATTTCATTGATAATAACAAGGATTTATTGTCAAGGAACCTGACCAGCAGCCAATCCGATTTGTGCAAAGTACCGTTTTTTGTTGGTTTGAGTGTACTTCTTGATAGAGATTCGCCCAGTGGAGACAAATGATGGAGAGGTTCCTTACTAATATTACTCCGCCAACCATAAAGCACCCAACAGGGGCTACCGGTAAAAGTCACAACTTCAACATTGGTTTTAAGTTACTAAATGTGGGCTTAGGGCTTTTGTAGGCCACTAGACTTTATAGGCCATTACTGCCACCTCCCCATCGCCAATCTTTACCTTCATCATCATAATTAATTATCCGTCGCCATTAGTTAGCTCAGTTGCAGAAATGAAACAAATGCATTGCAATATAAATTCTCCATAACGAGAAAAAAGTGTGCATCATTATCTGACTTCAGTTAACAGTTAACAATCCACATCAAATTATTTGGCAAAATATTAATAAACATGTCGTTTACTTCGATCCGATACTAAGTTAATTAAAGTGTGAAACAACAATAAATTCCAATAACGCAATTTGCTATGTAAAATAGCTGGAAATAGCCACGGATAACTGGTTCCATTTTTCAACTGTCGTCGAGGATTAGCAGTTTCCGTCGTGCCTCTCATCCTTTGGGGAATCGAACCGGCGAGTTCGAGAGACCGCAATTATATAGAGCTCACTTTTATACATGTTTCAACACTCGAGCGAACGCGAGCGAAGCGGTTGATTAAAATCGAAAAGTTCGACAACAAACAAACAAAAACAAACCATTCGGTTTGAATGGCGAGTTGTAATTGCTATCCAAATGACATATTGAAAATCAGAAAGAGATAATAAAAATAACACATATGGTGCTTTTTTTGTGCAGATGTATCAATATCAACGTACAGTTTTGACAAAAAAGTTAATTAAGTTGTCTTTTGAAATTTTCCCAGATCAATTCCGTTTTTTTGACATATCAAAACGGTCGTATCTCTTGCCAATATATCACACAATAAACGTCCACCCTTTTTAATTTTCTCTGTTTTTCATTTCTTTTCCCAGCCTGATTTTATCCTTGTGCTACGCATTTTCTGTGGAAGAAAAACTGGCAAAATGCCATTCGAAAAAGATTTTTCCAGTGAGCATGGTGCAGTGTCGTTGTTACAAACCATAAAAACCATCGCCTCTATGCAAACTAGTCCCTAAAGAAGCCATGAAATCCCTGGAAACATATCGAGGCAGCTGGAGGGGGTTGAAGGGGGGCCGCAAATTTGGGTGGACTTGCCCGACAAAAGACCTGCCGAGTAAAGGATTTATTTTATTCCAGTTGAGCCGACTCCTCCCTTATGTGTCGTTGTTATTAAAACAAGAGATATGAATTTGTGTATAATTCGACCACTCTAAAAGCTTTCTACGTCGCTTTAAATGTTGTGAAATATGTTATATTATTTATATTTTCACTTCTTTTATTGTTATCTCGCCAATTCAGCTGTGTATAGCATTCTGAATGTGCATGAGTTAACATAATTTTGTTTACACATTATAATACTACAGTTGCAGAAAACATAGTTTTTATCTCGAATAACATGTTGATAATCATTCGTTGATGATATTTTTATACATCGCGACAAAATTATAATCCAAATTTACGAGTTCATGTTAATTCCAAAACATTCTGAATGAATGTTATTTTTAGTAAGTAGGGCAAAAAAATCAAGTCACCTCTGGAAAAACCGCCATTCAAAGCGATCTAAAAGTATTTTATATCAAAATATCTCCCGATGTCCCGAAGGCTTCCGGTCACGTGTTACGTTGGCCATGATTTCACCTCACCTCACCACTGCCCCCATTCTGTGATGATATTCCGTGGAAAAGCCTCGGGAAATTCCTTAACTCGCTTTTCGAGAAAACTCTATCCTTCTCCCCGAGCCAGCTACTATACAGCTATGTCCAAAGAGCTTTGTCTAATAACCCCCGAGCTCTTTGGTCAGCATTCTGCATTGATTGAGGTCGAGGGTTAACGGGGATGATCTCCATGATAAACCCGAACTCTGCCGGGAGGTTGGTATGGAATAATCGGTGGATTGTTTTTCATTTAACCAAGTAATGTACCTTCGTTACAACACGGTAATTCCTTTGACACAATTAATTATTTGAATTAATTACGGGGGTTTATGGGGCTTTGTAAGCTCTTGATTTGTGGCTTGTCTAGGCGGTTCCAGAGTATTTACAAATATGTTAGATTTGGTTAAATAAATTACTCTTACTAGACACCAGTTTGGCTGAATCTTTCAGTCAATTTAAGCATTGAGATATTTTAGTTTTATGGAAATCTTCCAGTCAAGTTGAAGCATGGTTTGATGGTAATAAATCGTACTTGACAATTACATCATTTACAATGTCATATTTTATTTAGTTTCTTTTCATTCAAACAATATTCACAACTTCATTGTATCTAAATATAAACAATACAAATAAAATGTCTGTGACATATGTGATAAAAACACTGGAAGCTCTGATGAGTTTTTTTATGAGAATTTATAAACCTTTTGCGATTAAATGAACCATATTTTATGGTAATCCGAAACACATGTACAACAAAAATAACTACATTATTTAAATATGTGTGATCAATGTAATTTATTTTTATTAAAATGCATTGGAAACATAAATCTATGTATATTTTCGGGGGAAAATACCCAACGAATCATCCTCTAGTGTCCTTAAACAGTTTTTTCTCGTTATTATCCCCTCAGTTGGGAAATGAACACAAATTTAAGTCACTAACTCTCACCTAAATCAGTCCTTCTAAGTTACTTCGAAAAGATTCATCCCAACTCTACATCTCAGTTGTCTCATATAACACCCCAGAGAACCATAATTCCAAGTCCCAAGCCACCAAACTTCATCTGAAAACTAACTTTACTCGACAAGGAAATCGAGATTCGTCAGTACACTAGCAAAAACTCGCACAAATATCTACGTATAGCTCCTTGATTTGTATTCAAAAGAGTGGAATCGATCCGAGGTCGTCAGCTTACGCACCATCTGACGGCAAATGGGCCGCGTAATGTGTGCAAATGGACGATTATCCGACAGAAAAAGAGAACGCCATGCGGAAGAATGATAAACTAAAGTGTCACGGTTGCGGTGGCTCAAGGGGTAAGTGTTGTGATGGGTTGAAGAGGGGCGTCCATATTGTAATGATGCGGACCGTGTTTTGTTTTTGGATCCCATGGTCCACTGGAAGATGTGTGTAGAGGGGTGTGGGTTCGATGTTTATGATCTTGAATGGTGATTTGGTGTTTTGTGAGAGTGAATTAGGTAGTAGCGTTAGTGGGCGTGGAATTAAAGGCTGTAAACTGAAGAATATAATTTTCACTGTTACCGATTCAAAAAGCAAAGGGTGTGCAAATGAAAAGCCATGGGGCATAGTAAATGCTATTTGTCCATAGCAAATATTACATTTTAACGGCACACCAGTTATATTTGTACCATAGAGGTACAAGGGAGGAAGTCCGTTTCAGTGATGCTTCAGAAGACATACACATACCCTACATACAGACATACGTCTATTTGCAATTGATAGATTGATTTCCTCAATCGTTGATATTGTACTCATTAATTTAAAAAAATCTCAAAAACAAGCTGTATTAGTTTGTTGAAACTTTGGATACATGTTAACAAATAATACCAACAAACTTTGAACGGTGTACAAACTTTATTTTATTAAAATTCTCAATATTTTAATCAATACTCAGTAATCATTGAATGATTACTAAAATATTGTATTGTGGATCTTATTTTCATGCATTATTTACAATGTAAATATTTTCTTAAAAATTTAAATTATTCTGCCATATTTTAGCGATGAAAACGGTCATCATCCTGAAATAATATCAGATAAAAACCAATTTTCTATAATCGATATATTCGATAATTCTTCTGGAAGGTCGCAGAAAGTGACTTAAATATGGAGATTGTGATAGGTAATAAAAATATAGTTTGTGTACCGTTCTTAGAAAATTTGTTTTAATTTGAACAAATCCAAATTAAGAAGGAAAACGAAAATAAATTCATCGACCGAAATAATATCGTGTAAAAACTTCTCTCGTTACCAAATTCAAACCTGGAATTCACTTTTTATCGGAGTTAAGTTAAATTCCCCTTCATTTTAAACCATCACATTCGTCTCCCAAACCTAAAGTGAAATTCCATTTCAATAAAGAATCTCCAAGTACGTAAGCTCTCTCTCCTACTCAGAAATCCTCTTCAATATAACACGAAAACGTAGCAAAGTATTGTTGAGCGAAATGCAGGAGATCCTTTTCAAGAATTGATACACACACATTTCCCACAGGTAGTCGTGCGAGACGTCCGTGCGTCGACGTTATCGGGCACGACGAACTGGAGTTCCGAGTCAGTTTAATAACACTGGAGCGTGGTGTGGTTTCAATATGGCTGCTAGCAATTCAGAAGTATATATTTTTCTATGCTACAAGTCACATGTAAATATCCTATATGGATATGAAGTCAAGAAATACTTTTCTCTTATAAAAATAAGTGGAGGCTGAGTTTTTTTGAGGGGAGAACACGATAACGTTTTTATGTAGTGAAGATATGTGTAATATACCTCTCGGTTTTGGGAAGTATTGAATTTATAAAAAAAAATATTTCAGAGTCTAAAGGTTTCGTTTTTTTAAGGGAATTTTCCTCTCTAGATATGGAAATTGTGTTTGATATGCGGTAGACCGGGGTTCGAGAAGGCATTTCGTTGATTTATTCATGGTTCAAGTGTAGTAAAAATACTGACCATTTGGAATGAGAAGAAGATGAATATTATGTGTTTAGTCGTAACTCATGACCTATATGTTTGTGTTTTTGTGACCTATTTACACAGCACAATAATAAAATAGGTATAAAGTTTCTTGTGGAGATGTAAGTGGAAAAGTTGTAAATTTTACAATTGGTGGCAGATGTTGGATTTTAAAAGAAACTATAAATTAGTACTCAGTTTTGTTGTAAAATAATAAAACTAGTAACAGATAGCGTATATGAGTTGATAATTAATTTTCTACCCTGGAGATGGAATGAATCTAGATAATAATGTACTTTTTCGAGCTGCATCTGATGAAACATTTAAAATATGAAACACTACAAATATAAATTAGTAAACCAGCTACGGCTATGAATCATCCTAATTTAGCCTGAATTTAATGCAAATCATGAAATATGAATACACACACATATGATGCTACTCTTTGTCTACTATTACTAAGAATTACGGCTATTAACATTTAAAAGTATTTCACAACGTGCTTGTGAAATCAGCTATACGAGTATGATCATACATTTTACTTGTTTTAATTTCCGAGCATATTATGATTTACTAATAAGTTTATTTATTGTGCCCTGCAACCAATCGCGTCGTCTGTAGTTTTAGCAAAGCTACTGTTTTGTAAGTCCGATGTTTTAAAAAATGGCGACCTATTCAAAAAAGTGAGTTTTTCCCAGGATCGGTTTAATAAAACCACCTTGTAGCATATCAGAGCGTCGATCATTTCTTAAACTTTAATTGAAACGCTTATTTTAAACCTGTACCTCAGAGGTAGAAGGCCGGAACTCCATATTCTCGATTTTGCGTTGCACATTTTTCTGGATTTGTCTTCCTTTGATGCTAGTATATAAGTGTTTTTAGAGTGTGCAACCCACTAACTAACCCTCAGCACTCGATCATGATAGGGGGGGGGGGGGCTGTCCCTCAACTGCCCTCAAGATCGCAGCCACTGTTATAGGCGCTCTTTGACGATCCAGCATCGAGTCCTACAAGGCAGCAGGTTTGTTTGGCATTGCTTATGGCGGCAATTATTCGACTGGACACGGTGCTGTCATTGGACATTGGAACATTTTATAGACTTGCCCTGCCAAAGGCAAGCCACGTCCGCTCAGGGATCCACGAACACTTTTTTTGAACAACCTTGTTCCTGGCTAAAGTCTAATTTTTCTTAAAATATCTAAAAAAAATATATATATATTTTCATTATTTTAATGAAAATTAAATGGTAAGCGAAAGGAAACACTCTAAAAATATAGGTAATTGAAGAAATAAATAATTACTCACAAGATTTTGAATATTTTATTGCCTTAATTAATTATGCAAAAGGTTCTTATGTCAGCACAGTTTCACAATATTCACTATGACAAACTCTACAATGTTCTAAACGAGACATGACATTTCTTGATTGAACATTGCAATTAGCCATCCCTGCACACATCTTCTTTTTGAATTCGAACATTTATAATCCCTTCATCTCATTTCCAAGCAGCACGATATCATCTTCTCCAAGACACGAATCCAGCTGCGTGATGCTGCGCCAAAGATCTCCGCCCATGACAAATAGATCGCGTCAAGTGAAACCCCCTCCCCCACCCCTCCCCTTCAAGGTCATCAATCAGAACGACGTCATGATGGATCCATGACGTCATCATTCGACGTATCCATGGATACAAAACAACTCCAACAAGACTTTGTTTGAGTGAGCCATTTTTTTTGTTCTCTTTTCTCCTTCGCAAAACCTTTTAGAAGATTTTTCTCGTCGTATAGCTCATCATAAAACTTCTGGAGAGCTTTAAGCTCAAAGTTTCTTTTTTAATCTCGGATTCATTGTGTAAGCAGCTTTTGTTAATGTGTAATTAATAGAAGAGTTGCCGGTGTTTTTTTTTTTAAATTTATCTACAACAAAGTTTGCACCTAATAATGTAGTGCCCGAGAAAGTTTTCCTTATACAAGAATAGATTTGCGCTGAGGGAATTTTGTACTATTCCTTTTTTTCCATGGACATGATTAATCTTGATACGTCAACAGTCGTTCAGGAAGACCGTGAATTTATGTCGAATAGCATTTGTGAAGCTTCGAAATGCAATATTTCAACAATTGGAAAATACTGACATTAATCTTATGGACTGATTGGAGAAGCTATATATCTTAGCAGTTTACAAAAACAGAATGAAATCGCTCATACAGAGTTAAATGGTTAGGTCGAAAGAAAATAACAATTTTATGCATGAGGAAATAATATAGAATACGGAGGGTATTTTTATTAACTTGACGTGTATACTCGTTGAAGTATTTGAAAAAGGATTACAAACTGATGTGTTTATTGAAACAATTTAATGTATGTCAGTTTACATAACAGATCTAGCTATAGTTTTAGTGAAGCGGTTGTTTGGTACTCCCCAGTACTTTGTAGATTTCTTGATAGGTTTTTTTTTGCATGCACATGCCTAGGTCAAACCACCATTGAATAAACTATTGCAAACACATAATCTACTAGAGGCCACGTGTATAGTTTTAAGCAAAATCCTCTGATTGGTTGAAAAGTGAAATTAATAGTACACGACATTTGATTAGATTTTACAAATTGTCAGCCATATTGCCCTAGAACTTCAAGAGCTATTGACATTTTAATAATATAATTTTGTCTAATTATTTATCGAGAAAAAATCTTTACTGTATCTTTATCACATTGTTTTCAAAGATCTACACAAAAGCAACTCTCACAAGAATATTTTTCACATTACAAAACAAGGCTCCCTTATGAGGCAGTGTTAAGGTCGTACCAGAGGTCATAATGATCTCCAGTGTGTGGCATTATTTAGTATTTTAGGCTGTAATGGGTCGTTACTATCTGATTTTTAAAAATTATTCAGTGGGAAGGCAAAATTTCAAAAAAAACGCTCTGACGAACCGTGCGATTCCCGTTCGCTTCCGTTTGCCTCTTATGAACGCTTTACAAAGAGCTATTTACGAGTTATTGTTGGTTTAAATGCAGTACAACTTGTATACAGATATGTTTGCGTTCTAGTTGTTAGTAGCCGATCAGTTTACATTGTGTATGCACTCGGGTTTAATTAGGATGTTAATGAATCTGTGACAACAGTCTAGTTTTAAGTGGTCGTTATTACTTCATGTCCGTTCATAAACACGATATGTCGTTTTAACAAACTGTTATTGATAACAAACTCATCCATGATTTCAGTTAGAAGTTTGATCTTGTAACGGTACTGCGTTGATAAGCGAGCCTTTGTATTGCATGCGAAGTTATATTCGCGTGCAAGTTGCTGATCTGTAATTGACCTTGGAGGACAATGTAATCAAATGTGTCAAAGGATAAGTGATAATTTCTTTGAAATGTTGTTTACATATTATTTCAATATAACTCTTCAAGTTCTTGACAGATATCAATCGATCTGAAATTTTGCACACATACTAACGTAATCTTAGCGGTCTCTGGGATCGTTTTTAAACGGGTTCCTGTGATTGGTTCAAATTTAAAAAAAAATATCTTTATATTGGTTGGTCCGATCAATTTGAAATGTTGCAAAGTCATTGGAACAAACATTGTCCCCAATCTTACAAAGTTTCAGCCAAATCCTCCCATTGGTTAAAATTTAAAACCTTCTTTCCTGTGACTTCTAAAATTTAAACTAGAACCGTTCAACCGATCAACTTTAAACTTTCAATGGTCATTGGGACCAACATTTTAGTTAGTTTTTAATAATATTTTATTCTATAATCATGAAATATTTGCAAATGTATACTAAACTTTCATCCCTGCCTTCTTGATGCTTCAGCTCCAAGGCCTGTAAAGCAGCTGATACTTGCAAACGCATATCTATTCGGATGCAGTACGAAGGCTCGCTCATCAACGCGTTACACTGAGCGTTTGACGTCCCGCCCGTCAGCAATGGTATCAAGTCGTTTAGACGTCATGACTTCTAGTCCTCTAGAAGAAAACTTAAATAATAATATAAAAACACTCTCATAATTAATTACTGCCACTAGGACACAGATAGTAAACAAAATAAAAAATCTAATGATATTGATTATCTAATATTGATTATTATGATGATAACGTAAATTGGAAATGGAGCCTTTCAATGATAAAATGATGATGCGTGATATAAAGTGTACTTTATAGGTAATTTATAGGGAGGTAATGGTCGTTTACGGAGAAAAAAACGCGTCAAAACCTAGAAGAAAGTGCTTCTCACTTAAATTTCACCATAATCAACTCAAACCGAGAGAAAAATATAAAAGTCCCACATCTGCCACCATTTGTTGTGAGATTATTTTTCCCCATCTAAAAGCGCTTTTCATTCCAAAAATCCCAAAAGACACAAGAAAAGTACAGTTCAGTACAGTACTTTTACAAGAAAAGTACGAACTGGTAAAATACCCTTTTGTTTCGATTGAATTTGTGTCGCTGGAGTAGATTCCAAGATGTCCAAGATATTCTATCTTCATTCTGACAGTTCAACGAAGTGTATGTTGTATTTTTTAAGCAATACAAGATTTATAATAAGCATGGGCGACCGCAGGATTTCTGTCAGGTAGGGGCCGGGCCAAGAAACAATATTTTACGGGTTAAGGGGGGTGTGGGGGGTGGGGGCGCGCCTCCCACCCAGGGCATTTTTTTGGGGCAGGGCATTTTTGGTTTTTGGACACTTAAAAATAAATTTTGAGACGTTATGAGGTGTTTTTTGTTGAAATATTCAATATTTTATAAAATATTGCACTTTGCGGTGGTGGGAGACTTCATAAACCTGCCCCGCAGGGCGCATTTTTTGGTTTTTTGACACTTTGAAATCAATATTTTTTTAGCTTTTTTGGTTACAAAAACCCCAGAAAATTTTTATGTTCCCCCCTCCCCCTTTGCCCATGTGGACGCCCATGTGTAGACCTCACATGGGTGGAGAGGTGGACCTCTCAGTGTCCACCCCTATGAGTGATGCTTGACCAATGACCTTGACCTCGTGTTG
>OW203768.1:10821298-10995763 GCA_934045905.1 Leuctra nigra
GTTCGTTATAACATTAACAATTGTCAATGTCCAAGTTCTTCTTACTGAAACTTGAAAAAAAAAATGTTTTTTCTTCCATTTTGTAATACTTTTCTTGTCTTATCTGATGTTTTGATTAGATATAGGTTATGTTTTCTGGGTGTATTTTGAATTTCTATGATTAACCAATTGTTTCTTTTGTATTAGGTATTATACATCATTTTCTAATATACTCATACAAGCTCCTTCGGGTGCTTCACGGAACTAATTTCGCTTTATTCTTTATACAAAAATGAGAACTAAGAAATAATGCGATAAAAGCTTATAATTAAAAGGTACAAAAAAAATCATAGTGATGTGTGATTATGTGATAGATGAATACTTCTGGACACGATGTCGGTATCGAGGAAGGATTGTAAAGAGGCAATAGATCTTGAACATATTCCGTGTTTCAGGGAAAGCCACTGGTCTGGTGACCAACACACGTGTCACCCACGCCACGCCGGCTGCGCTCTACGCGCATGCGCCCAGCAGGTACTGGGAGGACGACGGGAAAGTCCCGACCAAGTCACGCAAGGCCTGCAAGGACATCACGCGCCAGCTCGTCGAAGAGGCCCCTGGGAAGAACATCAATGTGAGTTCAATCAATTTCACTTGGTACAATCGGAACTTTGGGATTGAGCGAGCGACTCCTTTTTTTGGCTCTTGTGGCACGGACCTATGTTTTTTGTTTAGTTTTTTCTGTTATTGAGGCTGTACCAGGTAACAGTTTTTTTTCGATCGAGCTGAAATTTTGCACACAGATACGGACCATTTCTGGTCGTTGCAGACCCAAATTTGATTGAATTCCGCTGTTCGGTTCAAATTTAAAAATATCTTTCGATTAGTTGGTCCGACCAATTTGAAATTTTGCAAAGTCATTGCAACAAACATTATCCAGAAACTTACAAAGTTTCAGCCAAATCCTCTAATTGGTTTAAATTTAAAACCATATTTCCTGTGATTTTTTAAATTTAAACTAGAACCGTTTGACCGATCAACTTAAAACTTTGAATGGTTATTGGGACCCATATTTTAGGTATTTTTTTGCCTATTTTAAGACTATAATATGTAGTTATCTTCAAAAGTTATTGTCATTTTTAGAACATTTAGTTTGATAATCTTGAAAGTAGGAATTTTAATTATTTTATCAGTGCCATCTTGACACTTCCGTTCAAAGGCCTGTAGAGGAAGCGCATATCAAATTGCATGCAGTACGAAGGCTCGCTCGCCAACGCGTTACACAGAGCGTTTTCCTAGTTTATAAAAGTTCTACAATTGAAGATTTGTTATTTACAGCAAATTTGTACAGTCGTAATTTGTGTTTAGATTAGTTGGGTAATTGCTGCTTTTTAATTTAGAACACTTGTGCTTTTTGATTTTGAGCGATTGAAATTCAGATGGGTTCAAATTTCGAAATGTTTCCCGTTATCTAGTCTGCTAGAAGTAATTGCTTTACTGGAAGTTAATAATTGCGACAGTTATCTCTTGTAACAGTTTCTAGAGATAAAGTACATGAAGCAAATTAGTTAGGACAATTAATATTGAGATCAAATTACTTTTAAACTACATGTGCACATCAATTTAGAGATTAAACGAACATCCTGATTCCTGTTTACATCCTGATTTTATTTCATTTGCCGAGCGGTGATTCAAATAATAACGTTTATTATATGTGTCTGACAAAACCTGGATATTTTTACTACATTCGTGCGGCATTGAAACATTAACTATTTCACAGCAATTTTTATGGTAGTAGGTACATTTCTATTCTATTTATATTGACATAGTTATTTTGTCAATCTCATTCTTTCATCATAAAATACGGTTATTTTTACGATTGCATGAAAATAATAACTATTTTATGTGTCAGTGGGTGTGCATTGGCTATAAATCCAAAACTCTTGACTGCTGGTTGGACATCGATTTACTTCCAATTTTATTACTAGGATAACGCTCGGTGTAACGCGTTGATGAGCGAGCACCGATACGCGCAACACCTCGGACAGAAATTTGCAGGATGATTCTCTAAATCAACCCTAATAATTGAAATTGAGAAAAGACATTATTCACCATGCTTTTTAAAAATTTCAATAAGTGCATAAGATCTCTACTGATTGGTATGAATATGTGTAAAATAATTGAAAATGGTAGCTTTAATGCCCATACAAAATTTGACTTGATCCAACCATTTTGTTTTAGACCAATCCGAAGATTTATTTTATTTTATTTTAATCAATCAGAGGATTTGTCTGAAATGTATATCCCTAAAACTATACGATGACCTCCATAAATGTGAAACATTTCGATATAATAAAACGGTGCTCAAACGGGTGTGAGCTATTGTCTTTTTCATTTTTTAACCAATCAGAGTATGTGTGCAAAATTTCAGCTCTATCGGGAAAAAAGTGACCTATGGCGACGGGCCAAACAAACAAACACAAAAAAGACATTGTCCAAAAGTGCAGAATTGAGACGCTCACTCAATTATTAAAGCAATGTTATTTTGGTTCATGTTCTGTTATTTCATGATTAGCAAACCAGTTTCGTACATTGTGTTCCCTCATCAACATAACATCATCAAAAGCTTAATAAATAATGCTATAGAGCATGCATTCCGAACTAAAATATTATCATTGTTTGTTTGTTTTTACTCTACACCGCAATCAAAACTGCACTCGCTAGGTTTTATTATTTCGTTCTAAATTATGTTTTAAAATATGCACTATTTTATTACAACAAACACAACTCCTGATAGAGATGTTATAACATATTTCAGTGAGCTCAATTTGGGATATAACATTTCCATATTTTTTTTGCATTTTTCTTCCATATATGTTCACCATAAAAACATCATAAAATAGGTGGGTTTGAAATGTTTTTTTCTTGTTAGAAATATCGATATCTATTGGACGGTTTTGGTCGAGATTAAACCTACAGAGAAATATTATATCGAAAAAACTATCTAAAGATTGTAAAATTGGCAATATATTATTTTTATTTTATCTCCTCACGCAATAAATTTTGTAAAATGAAATACGACTACCTCTGTCAATATAACACGGTGCAGTAAATGTAAAATATATTTCGGTAGGATTTTTCCTGGCTTTGTTAGAGAATCTATTTAACATTTTATAGCAACGAATTGAAATTGGCTGCGAAGAAAAAAGCAGAAATATTTAGTACTATACTAAGAATTTTACATTACTCGAAAAGGTTACAACTTTTCATCGAAATCGAATAAAATCCAATCTCCATTCATGTGAAAACGAATTCAGAGATCGGAATGTCTTTGGGAGTGAAATGCTTTGACATCTGTTATGAAAACTCCTAAAACTATTCCGTTCAATAAAACACCTTGTATAAAACGAATGGCAGTCGAAAATAATTATAAAGTGAAATCTTTTTCGACACGGATTCTAATAAAACATAGATATAAATCAAGGAGAATAATAAATCATGTAGCAGGTGTTTAAGAGTGATACTTTGTCTCTCTTTCTCATTAGAAATACCGCATTTAATCTGAAACATTTGTCTCTCTCATCTTGAAGAATAGAATGCACTAATATCAAGCAGGTCGAGGGAAATGCAGTCGAAATGCACACAATTTATTGTGTCAACGTTTTCATTATTGTAAATGAAGAGATAAAACTTTCAAAACTTATATTTTTTTCTGGGGCTTAACGTCGCACTGTTCTGCAGCGAGGCTAATGGCGACGAAAAAAAACTTATATTACAAAAACTTGGAGAACTATCAGGTATTAACAATTTTCATCGACAATGCAGGAAAGACTCCGTAATTTTCCGGATGTTAATTTTTAAAAATTAGATTTTTTCAGAATCTGATTGATTATTTTTTTATTTTCTTCTTTAAAAAAGCCACATTACATTTTGTATTTTTTAAAGGTAAAATCCCATAAAAAAACCTAAAAGGTAAATACTAAATACCCTTTTTTAAAGGTATGATGTATGCTTAAAAATCGTTCCCTCCCTTGATGTCACTTCAAGAGTTAAATTCGTGTGCCTTGATCAAAATAAAAGTACATGCCATTTAACCAGTATATTATGCAACCTCACGTACTCCACAAACTTCCACATCTCCAAAACAACACATCACTTCCAATCGCAGAAGTTTCAATGTCGATCCTCACTTTTATCACCATATTTGTAAATTTACGTCAAGAACGCGAATGTAGCAAAAAGTTGAAAGCTTATTCCAATACAAAACTACACACTAGACTCGCTCAAATATATCAACCATCTCTGATTTCACAGCCCAATAACATCAATGTTTAATATCTTCATTCGCCAAACTCCCCGAAAACTTTCCGCACACGTACACCGAAAACTAAAACTTAGCCATGTGTCATATTGTTCTAATGTTGTTGATACAGTTTGTGCCAAAACGTCGTCCATATCATCTTTAACAGTCCTAGATTATTACTCGGAGTGAGCTGTTTGGCCGACTCAACAGAAGGACAATAATGTTAATAAATCAAGTCGGCCAAACGAGATAATCCCGCCGAACAAACCATCTCCCAGATTACGATTGTCAGTCGTTGTGAGTTGGGAGCGATGATTCCCCAGGGAGATCCCGGTGGAGAGGGATTGGGAAGGGATAGGACAATATCTTAATCTGTCTCAACAGTGATAAATTGGTATGATCTGTAGGAGAGATCGGTTTGTTGTGGTTTCAGTGGATAATTGAGTGGAAAAGTGGGAATATAGGTAACTAGGATAATAATTGATTAGCTTCGCATTGCGTGCGTATTCGTGTGATAGTTGCTGCTATACAGAGCTTGGGAACAACAGTGAAGACAGAACTGTACTACTGATGATTAGGGTTAGGATGTTTAGGACCTATGAAACGTCCAAAAAGGCAGGCAAATAGTACATTAAAATTATTGAACAAGGACCATAAAATCCCGAAAAGGGACCAATGAAATGTTTTGTAATATTCGTCAACTTATTCGATTTATTTGTTTAGGAGTTGAATTTGGAATAAGATATAAAAATGAACTTAAATTATTGTATAATTGTGTCAATGTGTCAAGTATCGTTGTTGGTCAACCAAGTCGAGGATGGAAATTTGGTGAAGACAACAATTGAACTTGAAACAAATATTTTATAATTTTCCATAATAATTTTAAAAAATTACAAAAAGATCTTAAAATAGCAAGAAAATGACTGAATTCATAAAATTTAGAAAAAGTCATTTTCAGGCAAATTAAAACACTTATTTTTGAAATCAGGAACACATAAAACATATTTATGTTCATTTTGAGAGGTGTCTGAACAAAAAATTAAAAGAGGATATGTCCTAAACATCCTATTGATGAGACATGATCAATGATCAATGATGATTTGAAACTGGTTTTAAATATACCTTTCAAAGATTGAATGATTTTAATGTCAAGTTTCTTAAACACAATTCAAATTTAGGATCTAAAATGTCACAATTTGAAGTATTCGACGAGGTAGTTGTTTCGTTCTCAAGAAGTTAAAATAGGTACTACTAATTTTGTGTTAAAGTCGTATTTAGAAATTTACCGTACAAGAGAAGTCCTAACGTAGTTCATGTGCCTTATTTACTAGGAAAACGCTCAGTGTAACGCGTTCATGAGCGTTGATGACATTTTCTATGGAGTAGGCGAGTTCCGTATAGGTGGTAGCTTATTACCTTGGACTATTAAACTTTCAAGGCTTATGATGAACAACACATTTTATCTCATGAATTGCATCCTGTATAAACGGTAATCCTGTAGACAATACATCTGTATACGGAAATATAAGAAAATTAATTAAAACTGCTGGATGCAACACATTGTTTTAACTTCTAAAACAAAGTTACAATAGAGACTTATACCATACCATCTACTACAAGTACTATAATAATACTATTGTAGAACGAACAATAAACGTATTAAAAGAAGAAGAAAAGATACGGGGAAATTACTTTCTCGAAAAGATCTCTGTTTTTGATGCTGTAAGACAAAGATAGTTGAAAGATCTAGTTCGGGCAAACTTCAATCATACGAAGAACTTGTGGATAAAAGCAAGTGAAAATAAAAAGTACTCTCTTGGGAGATTACATGTCTGCAATTTTATTAGGAAATTCTTTCTGAAGCAAATTGCTAAATTATTTATGAAAAGTATCTGTTACTGACGTCCCATTGGAATACATTACTGTCAAGCTTTTTTTGTATTACCTGAAACGGATATCTTACATTGAATCATTTTAAATGCATTGTAATAAGTAATCTTTGAAAGACATTTTTCAATAGATAAAATAGAGGTTTTGATAAGTAAGGTTTGCAGGATTTAATGTGGAAGTTGTGCCATTTCTCTGTAATATCTCAAGAAGATAGCGAACGATTTATAGAGCAGCTAATATCTTTGCAATATTACGTATCTGACACAATTAAATACAGAATCAGAAGAAATGGAATATACTTTCTATCAAATCGCCCACAGCATCTATGTAAACATAAACATATCTATATTTTCTATTATATTATTGCACATGGCATATGTGATCTCCTCCCTTAGAATCTATATACATCATGTTGCTAAATTTCTTTGTGCAATGTTCTTTGACAGCTGTTAAATTGTAATAAATTTCAGTTACAAGCAAACACATAAATCAATCTGGTTTTCAGGGTTTAAGAGGGCTGAGTAGTGAGCGTGGCCTTGAAGAGTTTTTTTAATCGATATTTATCAATATCTTTTACCAATGTAATTGTTAACAAAATAAGGTTTGGCTTGGAATTCATAGCTTGGAATAAGTTATTAGTTTTATTTTGTCCAACAGATATTTAGTACCATAATTTTACTAATTTTTGGGAACTAAACATCTGTAGGGCAAAGTAAATCTAATAAACCATTCCAAGCTATGGAATTATTTTCATTGAACAGTTCTGAAGACGCGTACAAAGCCTTATTTTGTTAACAATAACATTGGTAAAAGATATTGATAAAAATCGATTAAAAAACTCTTCAAGGTCAAACTCACTACCCAGCCGTCTTAAAAATGAAATGTTGAATATGACTCTTAGCCTAAGAAATGAAACCCTCCCTCCCCCCTCTCTATCACTCACTCTCTCTCTCTCTCTCTCTCTCTCTCTCTCACTTGTTAACATGGTATTTACATATCGACTGAGCCACCGGATCGCTTCCGCGTCATTTCCCGCATCCCATCCATTATCCGGCAGAGACAAGGTTCGCCGAGTGCTGATTCAATCAAAACGTTCCAAAACATTTCAAACGATTACATGCCGTTGTTTCAACAAAGAAAACCTGCGGAATCGTTCGAATCTTTTCATGTCCCCACATTCTGTGCTTTTTTGTTTGTCGTCGATATTTGTTCCCTAATCATCCAATTTAGATCGTTCAGATTACATATTTATAAAACAATTTGTTCGACTTGTCAATCATTTGAATAAAATGTTTTTATGTACGCCAGAACACTTTAAATAAGTTTTTATCCTGCTTATAACATTTTATCGGCAAGAAAATAAAAGATGAAATCAACTTCTCTCCATTTTAATTGAACTGTATACTGTTTAGCATCAGCGTTATTATTACATGACTATAGAAAGGTAGTCCTCGATTTATATGCAGCTTTGATATTTCTGATCGACCTCCAACTGTTAGTTCTGGGAACATGGATTTAGTTTCGTTTTTATTTGTGTCACGTGTTTATGCTTCGCTGCTCCCGACAGGTTCATCTACACGAACGTTTACGATAAAATTTCAAACTCGGTTGATATTATTAATTTAGAGCTCATGACAGTATTATTTTTGTATGCATGGGTGTGTGAGTGTGCATACAGTTCAGTAGTTGCAAATAGCCTTCCCACAGGAAATATAAACTTGTGAATTATTTGTCATTTGTTTAATTTCATTGTGTCGCTTTGGGGAAACGGTGAAATAAATTAAAATAATATTCTCTGTGATCTGGTGAGCGAATTCATAGTTGTGTTTGTGTAGAATGATCACCCGCCTAGACACCCGCCTGAAACTGTGCGCTCCAAAAGCCTTGTTGGAGGCCTTTTCCTGAAACAATTGAGATGAGAAGAGAGCATTAGATAAAAAGTTCGAAAATCTTTATCTATCTACCAATAGAATCTAAGCATGCTGGGTTCTTATTGGTTGATAAAAAATTTCTCACTTATTTCAGAAATAGGGCTCCTGTTCTGAAACTGAGAATTATTCGAGCAAAGTTACATTACTGACACTAGGATATATTGTTTATAGTTTTAAAATTGCATACATTTGCAAGAATATGATAATTAGTTCGTTTTGCTTGGAAATTGAATTTATAAACACCAGATTTATTCAGTATGTGGATTTTTTTCGGTACAGACAGTTCCCATTCACGTAATATTTGGTGATCAATAATTAAAATTAAAAACACGATACATTCTAGAGTTCACAATTGCGTACATTTGATAAGTAACTGTTATAAATGGTAGCTTATCATATAAACATAAGTTACAGTTAGAGTAACAGCTTTCACCCCCCCCCCCCCCCCCCCCCACCCACAATGCGAATGAGCCTATTTCAAGCAACACGATTTAGCTTCGTCCATAAAGCTCTGTGTTGCCATTTGAATAATCCTAAAGCTCCGTTTATTATTTCCAAGGGACATTAACGGCAACCTCTAAGGCGCTTTCATTTGACTTTGAGTTATAATAATGTTTTTTGAAAATCCTACCGCCCGAGACAATTTCCACGAGTACGTTTCTCTTTTTACAAATTGGATCATATATGAGCACGCACTGGTGGAAAATTACTCTGAATTGAAGCTGGGAGAGTGGAAAATGTGGGCCGACATATTTATTCAGCGTGAGCTTAATAAGGTTATTAAATAGGATTGAATTCAAAGGCTGTTGAACAATTTCATAATCATGAGAGGAATCTTAGAGCGTAACATTGTCTTATTATTAGATCTCATTAACTGGGGGTGAGTAGTTAGCTTGTATGCTGTATCTAGATGTACTGGATTTGTCTCGCAGGCAGTACTGATAGTGGTTTAGCGGGATTGTGTTTTTTTTTTCTGAAATCAAATGCTGGGATGGTTCCAATTATCAGGTTTCACTAATGCTCCGTTATCTTTCATTAAGTCCGTGTTTTAATTATCGAAAGCCAGACGTTTTACTTATTTTCGTTCCGAATTATCTACAAGAACAAATACTTTGTCATAGATAACAATATGTGCAGCAATCTATTTATATCTTATTCATACAGTAAACTCTCTATTTTTTTAATAATACAATTATACTGAGAGTTAATTTATTTAAACAATACGAGTAATACATTTTCTGGTGATGAGCTTTTTAAATACCCTAAAATAAAAGAAGATTATTTTTTTGTCTGGGGCTTAACGTCGCACTGTTTTGCAGCGAGGCTGATGGCGACGGATGAATGATTATGATGATGATTGGGAGATGATGGTGAAGAGTAGGTAAGGTGGGAAGGAGGCGGTCGTGGTCTATTATTAGGGTACCTTCCCAGCATTTGCCTGTCGACTGAGGGAATACCACGAAAAAACCCCAGTCAGGAAGGACGGCGCGGGAATCGAACCCGGGCCTCCGGAATACAAGTTCAGAGCGTTACCACTCAGCCAACATGTTCCGTAACATGATCAATGATGTGTTATTTTCATCAACCACTATTTATAAACGGACTCTCTCCTCTCTTATTTCTGAAGATTTCCTGAATTCTGTTTCTTTTTTTTCTGAAGATACATTCTAGAAAATATCGTCAAAATATATTAACGTTCCCAAATTGGAACTCACATCATTATGTAAATTCAACTTTTTTAATTAAATATTTCCCAGCCGAATGTGAAAGATGTCACTGAATTCAAAGAATCATCTCAGGTCGAAGAGCAGTGAGAGACGAAGGTAAAGAACAGACTGCAGTTTGCAGGAGCAGCGTTGAAATCCGTGCCAAACACATGTTCATTCGAATAAAACCGTCGAACCGAAGATTTATATTAATTACAAGATGAAGCGCCAAGCGGAAACTCGCGACTAATCTACTCCGTGCCGTTTCCAGCGCAGGTACACTCGGCCAAACAAAAATTGATTGTTGATTAAATTTGATTGACTGATAAATGTTAGATTGCACCATCCGAAGTCAGTCCAAGCGATCTCCTTGTCTCACTCTAGTAGGTGACCCCACATTTCAACGATAATAACAAGCTTTGATTGGTATGGGACATGACCAGCAGTCATTCAAATTTGATCAACGATCAATTTTTGTTTGGCCGAGTGTACATTAGTTGGAGGATAGATCGCAGCACAGTGCACTCTATAGGGGGACTCGGGTTAATTGGACTCATTGATGGTTGGGGTAGGTACTCGTAGGCGCAGGTACATAAGGTGGCGGATAGATCGCAGCACAGTGCACTCTATAGGGGGACTCGGGTTAATTGGACTCATTGATGGTTGGGGTAGGTACTCGTAGGCGCAGGTACATAAGTTGATAGATCGCAGCACAATGCACTCTATAGGGGGACTCGGGTTAATTAGACACGTTGATGGTTGGGGTAGGTACTCGTAGGCGCAGGTACATTAGTTGATAGATCGCAGCACAATGCACTCTATAGGGGGACTCGGGTTAATTGGACTCATTGATGGTTGGGGTAGGTACTAGTAGGCGCAGGTACATTAGTCGGGGGATAGATCGCAGCACAGTGCACTCTATAGGGGGACTCGGGTTAATTGGACTCATTGATGGTTGGGGTAGGTACTCGTAGGCGCAGGTACATTAGTCGGGGGATAGATCGCAGCACAGTGCACTCTATAGGGGGACTCGGGTTAATTGGACTCATTGATGGTTGGGGTAGGTACTCGTAGGCGCAGGTACATTAGTCGGGGGATAGATCGCAGCACAGTGCACTCTATAGGGGGGCTCGGGTTAATTGGACTCATTGATGGTTGGGGTAGGTACTCGTAGGCGCAGGTACATAAGGTGGCGGATAGATCGCAGCACAGTGCACTCTATAGGGGGACTCGGGTTAATTGGACTCATTGATGGTTGGGGTAGGTACTCGTAGGTGCAGGTACATTAGTCGGGGGATAGATCGCAGCACAGTGCACTCTATAGGGGGACTCGGGTTAATTGGACTCATTGATGGTTGGGGTAGGTACTCGTAGGCGCAGGTACATTAGTCGGGGGATAGATCGCAGCACAGTGCACTCTATAGGGGGACTCGGGTTGATTGGACTCATTGATGGTTGGGGTAGGTACTCGTAGGCGCAGGTACATTTGGTGGCGGATAGATCGCAGCACAATGCACTCTATAGGGGGACTCGGGTTAATTGGACTCATTGATGGTTGGGGTAGGTACTCGTAGGCGCAGGTACATTAGTCGGGGGATAGATCGCAGCACAGTGCACTCTATAGGGGGGCTCGGGTTAATTGGACTCATTGATGGTTGGGGTAGGTACTCGTAGGCGCAGGTACATAAGGTGGCGGATAGATCGCAGCACAGTGCACTCTATAGGGGGACTCGGGTTAATTGGACTCATTGATGGTTGGGGTAGGTACTCGTAGGTGCAGGTACATTAGTCGGGGGATAGATCGCAGCACAGTGCACTCTATAGGGGGACTCGGGTTAATTGGACTCATTGATGGTTGGGGTAGGTACTCGTAGGTGCAGGTACATTAGTCGGGGGATAGATCGCAGCACAATGCACTCTATAGGGGGACTCGGGTTAATTGGACTCATTGATGGTTGGGGTAGGTACTCGTAGGTACATTAGTCGGGGGATAGATCGCAGCACAGTGCACTCTATAGGGGGACTCGGGTTAATTAGACACGTTGATGGTTGGGGTAGGTACTCGTAGGCGCAGGTACATAAGGTGGCGGATAGATCGCAGCACAGTGCACTCTATAGGGGGGCTCGGGTTAATTGGACTCATTGATGGTTGGGGTAGGTACTCGTAGGCGCAGGTACATTAGTCGGGGGATAGTTCGCAGCACTGTGCACTCTATAGGGGGGCTCGGGTTAATTGGACTCATTGATGGTTGGGGTAGGTACTCGTAGGCGCAGGTACATTAGTCGGGGGATAGATCGCAGCACAGGGCACTCTATAGGGGGACTCGGGTTAATTGGACTCATTGATGGTTGGGGTAGGTACTCGTAGGCGCAGGTACATTAGGTGGCTGATAGATCGCAGCACAGTGCACTCTATAGGGGGGCTCGGGTTAATTGGACTCATTGATGGTTGGGGTAGGTACTCGTAGGCGCAGGTACATTAGTCGGGGGATAGATCGCAGCACAGTGCACTCTATAGGGGGACTCGGGTTAATTGGACTCATTGATGGTTGGGGTAGGTACTCGTAGGCGCAGGTACATTAGGCGGCGGATAGATCGCAGCACAGTGCACTCTATAGGGGGGCTCGGGTTAATTGGACTCATTGATGGTTGGGGTAGGTACTCGTAGGCGCAGGTACATAAGGTGGAGGATAGATCGCAGCACAGTGCACTCTATAGGGGGGCTCGGGTTAATTGGACTCATTGATGGTTGGGGTAGGTACTCGTAGGCGCAGGTACATTAGGTGGCGGATAGATCGCAGCACAGTGCACTCTATAGGGGGGCTCGGGTTAATTGGACTCATTGATGGTTGGGGTAGGTACTCGTAGGCGCAGGTACATTAGTCGGGGGATAGATCGCAGCACAGTGCACTCTATAGGGGGACTCGGGTTAATTGGACTCATTGATGGTTGGGGTAGGTACTCGTAGGCGCAGGTACATTAGGTGGCGGATAGATCGCAGCACAGTGCACTCTATAGGGGGGCTCGGGTTAATTGGACTCATTGATGGTTGGGGTAGGTACTCGTAGGCGCAGGTACATTAGGTGGCGGATAGATCGCAGCACAGTGCACTCTATAGGGGGACTCGGGTTAATTGGACTCATTGATGGTTGGGGTAGGTACTCGTAGGCGCAGGTACATTAGTCGGGGGATAGATCGCAGCACAGTGCACTCTATAGGGGGACTCGGGTTAATTGGACTCATTGATGGTTGGGGTAGGTACTCGTAGGCGCAGGTACATTAGTCGGGGGATAGATCGCAGCACAGTGCACTCTATAGGGGGACTCGGGTTAATTGGACACGTTGATGGTTGGGGTAGGTACTCGTAGGTGCAGGTACATAAGGTGGAGGATAGATCGCAGCACAGTGCACTCTATAGGGGGACTCGGGTTAATTGGACTCATTGATGGTTGGGGTAGGTACTCGTAGGTGCAACGGTTCGAGTGGCAGTCGATACGAGAGTTGTTGAATCAAGTTGAAGGGTGTTGCCTACTTGTGAATGTTTATAGCGAGATTTGAGGGTCATTCAAAGTTACTTCCATGGAGTCAGGATGATAGGAAATGATGTGCGGAAATAAAATACCGGCCGAACCGGGGTTCGAACCCGGAACCTCGCATTTGTCGGTCGAGAACTCATTTTCCCGGGTTCGAGCCAAGGTTCGGTCGGATTTTTTCACTCGCACATCCCTTCCTATAATTTCATAGATTAATTTTTGGGCATTGCGATGGATGAATGATAGAGAGAATACGGAAGTGATGGGTGCAGAGGGGTGATTGCGCGATGATTATGATGCTGATGAAGAGGTAAGGATTGATAGTGAGCAGGAGGCGGTCGTGTCCTATTAGTGGGGAACCTTCCCAACATTTACCTCTTCGTTGAAAGATAGTTCGAAAAACAAAAGTCACGAGGGAATTGAGAAGTTTATTATACCAATCTGAGTTGAGTGTGAGTGATGACCCTAAAAACACACTCTATATAACGTAATTCCACATATTTGAATCTCATTAAAAATAATAGCAATTTGTTCAGAGGGATTTTGGCTTCACCAAAGGAAACTCGAAACCCAATTTACTTACCATGACATGCGACCAAATAAATTCTAAAAATCCATTTTCACCTATAAGCGAATCTATAACTTATACGCCATTCAATAGAATCTTCTTTATTTTTCATTTAACACAATTTACTGCGAATCTGATCACATACGATTCTCTTCCAATCCAACTTTTCGCTCCTTCAATTCCAGAGGGTAACATCAAACCCAACGCTTACACCAAGAGAACTTCCATTGAACAGTGTTCAGTTCTGATTTGGTATTCCACTAAGTCCCAGCTTACCCAGTGGATGGTAAAGTATGGTACAGCGATGTAATCTTTCGCTTAAGCCCTTTGTTTCTTATCAGTGTTAAGGTGTTATTTGGGTCAACTTTATCACATTATAAAGTGCAATTCCGAGTATGTAGTTTTTTAAAAGTAGTCGAAGTTTTAGAATAAATGGTTTGGTGAAAATAACAATTTATAATAACTCTCTGAAATAAAATGTTTTTAGAATAAAAACTGTGAGACCTTTTCAATTGTGATGGATGGTTTCTTGTTAAATTGCAAGAATGTGATACGACTGGTGACTTCCGCATTTCTCATTAAACTGGAGTATTAAAAGAAAAGTGACTTTTTGGAGATAGAGCGGTGTTTCCTGGATTTAATTTAGTAAATGTATCTCGCAAGTATTTGTTTTTTGTAGCGAAAACAATCACGTTAATGTGAGCGAATTTACCGAGAATTTATAAACGTTTTTCATTACTTTAGTTTTAATTTTGCAGTGATTATAGAGTAACTTAAAATATAATTATACTAAAAGAATATGAGAATTAAAAGAAATGTGTAAAGTTTATATTTTGAGTTCCATTAATATCTTCACTCGATTAAAAGTAGTCTGGAATTTATTTTGAATGTCAGGTTGATAAGTAAAATGGTCTTTAAAAAGGAGCCACAGACAGACAAAAATAACGATATAGGATTTCAATTCCTTGATAAGTACTGATTAACTAACAATCTGTTAAAGTGATCTTTCCCTGTTATGTCGTTGGAATTGCAATTTTATCTTAATCCATTGTTAAACATAACGTCAACAGAGCATTAAAGAACCAGTATTACAGTTGAACTGGTACAGATTTGATATCTTCGTTAATTAGAAACAGTTTATTGATACATTTTAGGTAAATGTTCTGTGCTATTTTGCTTCTATGCACATTTTAAGAATAAAAAAAGCTTTAACCGAAAGTAAATTCTTCGGGAGTCGGGACACGTTCTGTAAAATTTAAAACAAATTTGAAAACGGGATCGGGCTGCAAATGATCCAGACGGAGCGTAATTTAGCCCTGTCTTGATCCAATCTAGAAAGTTAATAAAACATAATCAGACTAATCAAGTGAAGATCCTATTAGAGAACACTGAACACATTATCTCTCACTGACCTCCGAAGACCTAGGTCTAGAAAGTCTACTGTTCATATAAGTGCAATCAAGTGCATGCAACGAATGCAAGTCGTGTATAATCGAATAGAGCGATTGCCCCAGAGCGCTAGCTGCTGATTGCATGTGCAATTCGCCGTTGCACTAAAGAAACTGCAGCGCCAATTGTCCCGTTAGATTCACTTCAAAACCGACAAAGAGCCGAGGAAATTGCACACAAAGAGCGCGAAGTTCTATAACTCAATGGTCGCAGAGATAGAACCATCAGCGAGGCTAAACCACGGCAGCGAGACCGCAGGATTCAAGAAATAAAGAAATGGATATCGGGTTTTTAAAACGCCAATGTAAAAGTTTTCGTGTAAATCAGTTCGTAATGTCTTCGTAGTAATTTAATTCTTTTGTTGAACGAAAGTTGATGTTTATTTATTTATTTCTTCGTGTAGTCTTTGCCAGAATAATTCTGACAGTTTGTATTTGCAATAAGCGGTAAATAATAATCCATCTGTAATTATAATAATTATAATTATATAATTATCTTAATGCATTAATATCGTCATTGTACTGTATATTAATGTTTCATTTCGTAACTGATATTTAGTAAATATATACCTGTTTAGAGAAGGAGGATTCATGGCTATTTTTGTTTTGTTTTTGTGGGATTTCACCGTCAACTGTTGGCTACGGATGAATGATTATGATGGCAGTTGGTAGATAATGATGATGATTGTGTTGACGATCAATAGTTAAGGATAGGTGGGAACAAGGCGATCGTGGTCTAATAGTTGGGAACCTTCCCAGTATTTGCCTCTAGACTGAGTGACACCTCTAAGTCTAAAGGACAGTCACAGGATTTGAACTCAAGACCTCGGATCGTCAGTCCAGAGGCTTTTTTATGCTTCATACGTGGCTTTTGTTGATGTTTCCACATTCCGCTGATTTGTATCCGGCAACTATTCTACTAAGATCATAAACTTTTCTGAAGACATTCGAAGAGTGTTCAGAATTACAATTTGGATTGTGCAAATATTAGTTGTCGTCAACTTGTACTACGTTGTTAGCTATAAAATGTACAATGCAACATCTAAAGAAGCTCTTGGAACGGAAGTTGATTTCCCAGCAAAACATTTGCATAGCTAAGTCGGCGTAAAACGCCAAAAACACAGTACGTGCATCTAAACATAATCGCTCTTCTTCAGAGAGCATTGTTAGAATATCAAAGACATTCGCCATATTCTTCATCTTTTCATTTCAAGATGCACTGCATATCCGCGATCCATTGCTCCATTTTACCTTAAGTTGCACAATCTTAGCATTTCTTGAGATACCATCAAAGCGCCTCGATGTCCCTTTTCCACTATCTCATTTGAAAATTTTCCTTGATTTTAACAAATGTCTTAATTTTAAAAAAAAATGACTTGAAGAATAATTATATACGTAGTCAATATAACAAACGGGAAATCATGTGATTGTTAAAATGGTGCGTGCATAATATGCTTCACTTATTAATAACTGGGCATACCTACGTAATTGTTTCCAAATTAACAAAACAAAAATAAGTGGCCCACATACACAGTCAATCTTGTATGACCAACTTTCTTGACAATCCAGCTTTCAGTGAAGCTTGAAGAAATTAAAAAGCGGGCAGAAATCCTTCATAATCATGATTGCCTTCATGAAAAGGTCACCCGTCTTAGCATGCAAATCTTCCAGTAAGATTGACCGTGTATGGAAAACTTATCTTCCAACATAAACATATATTTTCATAAATTGCATCATTTAAATATCAAAAATTATCCCGATAATGCCCGGAGTGACTGATACCTTTTAAATTGTTGTAAGTATCCAGGTTAGGTCACAATTAATTGTCAAAGTCAAAATTTCGCCACCATCTTCTTTGACCCAACGACGGAAAGCAAATATTGTTCCCAGCTCCCTCTCACACCGGAATCCTCCACTCTCTCTCGCTCTCTCTTCCTCACTCTACTTGAAAGCCATGAATCAAACACTCCATTCTGCATTCTCTTTCAAGCGAGGTTCACCTTTGACAAATAGCGCAACCGCTTCTTAGCTTCAAACTTTTCAACTTCCATTATCATCCGTTAGGTACCGAGATAACTTCCAACGATAATTCCATTTGACTTGTGCCAATATTTCAGAGCGATATCTCAAGAAATGAATCCGTACTATTGGAAAATAAAGTATATATACACCTGATAACATGAATTGATGTGGCGCCGTTACATAACAATGTACTACTGAATGCATCTTCGAAGATTCGTTGCTTCTTTCCATTTAGAAAGACTTCTTTCCCTTTTCTTTCTGTTGTTATGCATTACGTATTGGATGCACAGCACTTAAGACGCCCCTTGTGAGAATAAATGGAACTACTCTATAAAATAGTAATGGAGCTCATATTTTTAATGTTCATTTAACGAGTGTTGTTTAGTACTGCAATTGTAATAGGATTAGTCTTTTATATAATGAAAGTATTAAATATTACGAAGAAATCATGAAAATGGTAAAACTATCATGAAAACAAATTCAACCTATTGTCTAGACTACCTAACCTCAATCTTTCAACCTCTTCAGATCTTTTCATGATTTTGCATCTTTTTGCTAATTATTAATGCTTCCACAAATATTACTACAAGGATAAGTCTCATCTAAATTAGATTCCGTAATAATTGTTATAATAATTGTAAATTAGATTAGCCTGAATTCAGAGATGCTATTATTTTTGTTGTGAGATGAATAGTTTTCAAATATTGATTTAAAAAGATTGATAGAAATCTCGAAATTTTAAAATTTATAAAAAAAAATTTAATAAAAGGTCATAAACCAGTTCATATAAACCAGTGTCACATAAACATTGAATTTGATATGTAGGAATAATTTTTTTTTATTTAATTTTTTTGCTGTTTACAAATATACAATAAAAAAAGAAACGCAAATTTGTGGAGTTATACCTTCCAAAACGACTAGCATTTAAACCGAGATTTCCCACGGGCTGAGGGCTGAACGGACCGACTATACTTAGTGAACACTACTTGAGTTTCTTACATGAACTCATAGCAATGATAGTCGGATCTAATTGCATTTCCCGAGTGGTTGGGAAAACTAATTGGCTCTTAAAAACTGAGTAAATATGACGTCTGTTCGATGAAAAAGATAGAAATATCAATGATAACTGCTTCGCTGCACCCGTTAGTTCTTGGAATATTCCGGTGTGGGTGTAGACAGGTTTCATTAAGCTGACAGCAGATTGTGGAGAAGCAGTGAGATGTAATTGCAATGAGGAAAGGAAATGTTCGGCTTATTTCGCCTGAATTACATGGAATCAAGAATTAAGACCCAAAAGTTAGACAACAGTTTATTATTTGTATAACATCACTTTATTGATGGCTGTCCCTTAAAAAAGGTTGACCTCTTGGATCCAGCGTACTAAGAAATAAAAATTATGACTAATACAATAAATAACATATCTTTGTTTAACAAGTAAAATAGGAATAATATGAAAAATTAAACTTAAACATGGGTTTGACTTAAAAATGAGTATGAAGGATGGCTATTGATGATTTCAAAATAGTGGGAACAATGATGTCTAAAATACTTAAAGATATACAATAACGTTTCAAAAATGTTGTGAAAAACTTGGGAACAGCCGCTCGAGCCCCGATGAGAAACGACGTCCCATCGATCTTGGTACTTTGTAGGTATAATTTCCCTATTACGCGAATTCTAGCTCTTGAATTCTTTAGTACTTTCCTGAGTCATGCACCTGAATACCTGGATTCAGGGAAAAGGAGCGGGTCAGCCAAGATAATGTAACAAAGGACTTAAAGTGGACTTACGCAACGTTTATTAAAACTCTCACTCATAACTTTTAATTGATCGTGGAAAATTAACACCAATGTAGGGTTATGAATTGTATGGATTAATAAAGTGTATATTCGAGGGATTTTGTCTGCTAACCAAAACCTGTCATCTTTCCTTGACGATATCCAATATAAATGTGCAAAAGTCAAATAATAAACAGTGAACAGGGGTTGAAATCCAACGTCAATCTTATGTTTCACTTTTATGGAAATATAAAACGTCGTTATGGCCCGAGATATTTCTGTATCTATGGAATTGGAAGAAGACAACAAACGCCTTGGGGAATTCCTGTCATTCTATGCGAAATATCTCAGTAAAAGAATTCAGTTTGAATTGTTGTTAAAGTATTGTTTCTACACGATTTTCAATTTAAAAGAAGTCGTGTTATGTTAATTAACTCATAGTTTCATGGACAGGTTGAAGATTTGATGCTAGCAAACGACAAGGCCATCACTGCGGCTAATTTTTGAATAAAGATTGTATGACTGGACACGGAAATCAATCAATGTAACTGATTCCAACTAATTTTAATTTTGTTTTTACATAATCACATTTTTATTTCCTATTTATGTATTGTTATAACTTTTGTACCAATCAAATTAAGAAAATTTTAAAAAATAATTAGCATAGCTAATTTTTGAGCCGACCTTCGCAATATTAACACAAACTTATTAATACAATATAAACTCGGCTTGAACCTAAAATGTCCCGATTTGTTATTAGTTTGGGCACAGATATTGTGTTTACACGTTGATATTTATTTTAAGGTTGGATCATAATTTTCTTTAAATTTTCACAATGTAAATGATTCAAAAATCAAAAGTTATTACTTATCTCCAATATCTCTTACTTCGAGTGCTCTTGATACGATACTACAAAGTATCAAAAAGCACTACAAAGGCCAGTCTTTAAAAAATAACCAATCAATACATCAATGCATCCACCACTCATCTATGAAATCAATGATACACTGCGATGATTTACTGGAGCATTCTCTTCCAGTATTTCAAACCGAAAAACAACCATCTTAACACTTCTCTTTACGAGTATATTTGCTGTTGCAGAGGTATAAAAATGAGCCACCGATGTTATTCTTCCACACATACTTTTTCATTTCAAAGTAAACCCCACATTGCTCTATTTTCAATGCATTTGACTTATGCACTCAGCGTGAAATGTAATTCTACTTTGCGTTTTCATCATAATGTGATTGTGACAGAATAGTGGCACATCAAGAGTACCTATACTTCTATTTTCCTCTGAGAATTGTAAATGTATTCACTTCAAAGATTCTGTTTGAAATCTGTTTTCTGTTTTCAAAGGACTAGTTGAATGTAACTTAGGCGCTAGGTTAATTAATGTGATTTTATACCTTGTGTCTGTGGTATGTCTTTGCATATTCAACAGTGTTTCGAGTTGAAGAATAAGTGAGATGTTTCTATTGTCTTGAGGTATGGTTGTATCTTGTTGGATGATTTGAGACATTCGCAGAGATGAGATCTGAAACATTGCATTCAGCATCTTTACTAGGTGGGGGAGTTTTTTTGTGTAACGCGTTGATAAGTGAGCATTCGCATTCGTGTGAAAGTTGCTGCTCTATGAATGACCTTGGAAATTTCTTAGAAGATAATCTGATTGAATTCGTCACGGAGAATAGATTTTTTTTTTTAATTTGACAAATATTTAAAAACAATTGCATAAAATGTACGTAAAATCAAAATAACTCTTGAAGTTCTTGACAGATTTGTATGAAAAATTGTCAATCCCAAAATCATAAACTCCTAACTACTAAAATGTTGGTCGAAATGAACAGGCAAAATTTGAGTTATTGGTCATAATTGTTCCATTTTGAATTTTCAACGCATTTACAGGATCTTATTTTTAAAAAAATCTAACTACACGTTACCTCTTCTACATTAGTGTGTGTGCAAAATTTCATTATCGATTGGATTCTACATTAAACGGCTCTATATCTTGAGGGTACGCTTTACAGCATTTATAAAAATTAATGTAGAAGGAAAAAGCTCAGCCATTCAGGACTTCAAAGTACACTTGACAACTAAAAAGCTTTTAGATTAGAATATAAAAACATCCTAACGCAATGGAGCACATTTACGTAGATTATATTCCCCCTCTCTCATCATACAAAAAGTTATAAAGAAATAACATCAAACATCACTTTCCGTTTACCTAAAAGAAACTTCAAAGAAAAACGGGACACATTTCAGGAATGCGAAAAGCGATTTTCGCGGGTTTCAAACCGATAAAAATCGTTCTTTTTACGACTTATCCCCAACTCGAGAGCTCCTCATGGCGTACTTCTCTTCGGTTCGATCTCCCATTGCCAACTGTCTGGATCTACAGGAAGTCCGTCTGATAAACAACATGCGAAGCGTCGCTGTCCCGATGTTAAACGTACAGTGAAATCGAAGTAACGACGACAAGGAACCGTGGAAGAGGTTGTTATCCTGATCCAGGATCAACATCCAGGATCAACAGGATGATACACTTGCAGTCAGGAAGCGGGAGATCGGGATAGAAGAGACTTGTGACCTGGATTAGAAGGAGCTTTTAAGAGCTTTTCATGATTATTAGATGGAATGGTGTTTGAGGTAGTAGTTTTCTGCAGCTTGGTTGGATGATTATGAAGATGATTTTGAGATGATGATGATGATGGTGGAAGGGTGAGATGTATAGTTGATATCTTATTTGGAATTTTCTCAGCATTTTTGAGAGAAACGACGGGAAACTTTTAGTTTGGAACGACGTCTCCGGAAGTGCTGAGCGTTTCTGTCTTAAAAACAAACTAAATGACTTTGTTATTCTGCATTTTTTTAAAATTAACTCCCAAATATTGACATTGTAAATAAGGCTTCAGGCAGGAATGCTCATGAAAAGTAATACTTTATTTGAATGGTAAAATATTGGAAAACTGGGTTAAATACATTTGAAAATAGTATGTGTTTTAGAAGGTATATTTCAACTTTTCCTTGTCTCACAGCTAGAGTAAAATAACTGAAAACTTCGAAAGTAGGAACATTAATAAAATTATTATTCCTATAGTGAACGTGAGTGAAAAGTACATTTTTTCGAATAGTTTAAAAATTAATTTTACGAAGGACTGAAATGAGCTTTGTGTACGTAACTTCGTGATTCTGCAAAGGAATAATTAAATTCATTTCACAATACTCTGATTGGTGGCAAATGAACAATAGTTTTCCGGTAACGAATCTGCGAAGAGCTTTACTCATTCTGTCCACAAAAATCAATACGTATGATACACTCCACGTGGGAGAGCGCGACCTTTACAACTGGTTGAAAGTGACTTGAAGTGCCTTGAGGGAGAAGAGAGAGAGAGAAGAGAGAGCCCGCAACTTCCGAGACTCGCTCGTACACAAAGCTACCGGCAGAAAGCGCTCTGGTCGTCATCTAAGATTCATCGCTTCCTCCAGGGTTGCCAGATCAAAGACATAGTCAAGGGCTTGGTACACAACAATGTGTGTCTCCTAGGACCTAATGGACATGCCCTAGGACAGATATCAAGTGGAGTAGAGGTGGCAACATTGGATGTAAGGTACACACTACATGAAAGTTCGATGGATAAATGCATGTTTTAAATGAGACAACATGAAATTATCTGTTTAGCTCTGCTTAAAAAAATCAAATGGCTTATAAAAAAGAAAAGATGGTCAAAGAATGGTTTGGACGAAGCAATTGGTTGTACATCTTACAAATTTTATTTTTGATGCCACTAAGTTTCTAAATTTAAGATTGAGTTTTATTTTGTATTTAACATTTAATTTTTATTAATACCACAATTTGTGAAAGTGTTTTTGTGATAGTATTAGTGATATTGTGATAAATGGAGATAGATTGTTTTGCAAACAATCAGAAAATCGATAACAAAAGACACAAAGCAATGGTTAAAGAAAGTTTAAAAATAGATTTTTTGACAACTGTCCTTCGACGAAAGTTCCTAAAATGCACTTCAATTCGTCTTGAATACTTTCATATCATTCTTATTGATTACAGTTCCCAGAAAAGAAAGAAAAAAAACGGAAGAATTGGCCAAAGATCTTCCGAAACAATCACAAACAACACCTCCATGCATTTGACATCCCTTTCAGCTCCTCCAGGCCCCTCGAGGGCTTGAAAGTTGTCTCCCCTCAAGTGGGATGTCAAAATCGTCAAACACACAAGCGAGCGAGCGCCATTGTTGGATCGCTCAAAGCGCGGGAAAGAGAACACAAAAGGAACGTTTTTCGTTGAGAGCCTCCGCGATAAACACGATAATTCTCGCGATGGAAATATTGAACAAAGAACCATTATGTATGAATAGTGATGTAACATGTGTCTTTGTTGTGGAAGCGATGACTTGAGAGGTGAAAGAAGTTTTCTCAGTTTTATGTCTAGCGTTGTTTAAGTAACAGTTTTGTTGACTTCATATTCTTTTCTGGCAGATAAGTTTTGATATCTATAGATGTAATCGATGGGCTTGTTTATTTTCTGGGCGAAAGACGCGTAAGAAAATATCTCTTGAGTCTGATATTTTATAAATGCAATGTGCGAATACATTTTAAACTCTTTTGAGATTGCTTATAAGAAGACTTTCCTAATTTTTCTGCTTTGAAGTGAATTTAATTCTGTGAATATTGGGCAACCGAATTATAAAAATTAAGATTTTGTCAATATTGCCATGGATGGAAGCAACCTATGGCAAAAACGAACGGAACTGAATCTTAATCAAATTTTTAAAAACAGTTTCTTAACAAGAGATAAAGATATAAAAGTGAAAGTGAATTCTATGGATTTGGCGAGCTCAATGAATTTACTAAATTATAGTTTGAGCAAAATTAAATATCCCATGGAAATTACTAAGTTTCACCGAACTTTGAGCATATTTCTGCATCAATTCCGATGAACAAATTTCATATCCAATACAGCTCCTTCTTCTGCTTTCATCCCTCGCAAAGGATTCTTAAGATAAACTTGAAATATTATCTGAAGATATAATAAGATTTCACTTTGATAAATTAACTTGACATCGGCTTTGAGAAGCTTAAAACTGTTTCATCTTCTCTCGCTCTGCCGGTAGTCAATGCAGACAGTGGCGTGCGGGCATGTCACATGTCTTGGTCCTGTACCTGACGCCACTGCCACCAAGTAATGTTGCGTGAACAGTGTCGATGCAGTGGCGTGCGGGCATGTCACATGTCTTGGTCCTGTACCTGACGCCACTGCCACCAAGTAATGTTGCGTGAACAGTGTCGATGCAGTGGCGTGCGGGCATGTCACATGTCTTGGTCCTGTACCTGACGCCACTGACACCAAGTAATGTTGCGTGAACAGTGTCGATGCAGCGGCGTGCGGGCATGTCACATGTCTTGGTCCTGTACCTGACGCCACTGACACCAAGTAATGTTGCGTGAACAATGTCGAGCGAACTGTTATTTCTTACTTGGACGGAATTCATCTGGAGGGCACAAATATTATGCAAGCATTTTGAAATTTTAAGTGATTGTTCATAAAGGTCTCATAAATATTCAAGCATAGTTATTTAACCTTTTTTTGTGTATAATTTATGGGGTACACTATGTTTCTAGTGCTGAATATTACTAGATTTTGGAACAGTTAAAAATGTCAAATTTTTTAAAGAAATAATGCTCACACATTTTATCGTATTTTATCAGATTGTTTTAAAAATATGTCTACATTTCTGAAATGTTTTTTTTCATTTCTGGGGCTTAACGTCGCACTGTACTGCAGCGAGGCTAATGGCGACGGATGAATGATTATGATGATGATTGGAAGATGATGGTGAAGAGTAGGTAGGGATGGAAGGTGGAAAGGAGGCGGTCGTGGCCTATTAGTAGGGTACCTTCCCAGCATTTGCCTGTCGACTGAGGGAATACCACGAAGAAACCCCAGTCAGGAAGGACGACCGCTGGAATCGAACCCGGGCCTCCGGAATACAAGTTCAGAGCGTTATTACTCAGCCATACCTGTTCCCTAAACAGGTCTTAAGAGCTCACTTCCCCTGTACCCGACGTCACTGCATGAAAGTGAATGGGCCTTTAAAAGCTCACTTCCCCTGTACCCGACGCCACTGCATGAAAGTGCACACGTGACAACAAGCACTACGCGTCTACGCCGCTGTCAAGTCACTCTGGCGCCTGCGAGGCATGTTGGGTAAGATGTTAGTTTGTTACCTTTGATAGCGCATTTGCGCGTGCGCGGGGCGAATGTTCTTGACAGCTAGTCGGCGCTGTTGCCAGTTGTATCCTTGTCGAAGGGCAGGGGGGGGGGGGGGTTTACTTGAGGCGTTACGCTACCCGTCTTGCGTGAAGTTTTCTCGAACGATTGGGAATTGTTGTGAAGGTTGGAAATTAGCTGATGAGGATATTATTGAGTCGAGGACTTGGGAGAAACGCCAATATTGAAACTGTTTAAAACTTTTGTATAATTAAATTGTAGCTTGTTTAACATAATTTATGCTCTCTGCTCTCAATTATTCTTTAAACTGGAGGAATTTACTCTAAAATTAATTTGGAAACAAAGAAATTCAACAAAATAATATAAATAGTACTTTTATATTAGAAATAGTTTAATTAATATACGTTCTCCAGTGACTGAACGTGCTCCGTCTTATAGGGTATACTAAAGATAATTGTGTTGATAAATTATGAGTTTAAGAAGCGATATATAGCGTATAATTCTAATAACGTGAAGTCCATAGACTAATTAGTATTATATCTTCTCTTTTACCAGACATGAGATGCAGGAACTAAAAATTAATTATTCCTAATTCTAATTTGTGTTAGGTATAGATTACACTAAGTACATTGTTACAACTGTTTTATAGATTCTGTAACAAAAATCACATCGGACATTATTTAGGTTGAAAATAAATATACTCTTTTCATTTGTCATCAGAACTTACGGATTTCAGGCGCGTAGGAACTTAATTATACCAGTACGATTTCCTGTGAAACTTTCAGTATTGAATTTGGTGCGTTTCTGTATGTGATTGGAAAACGATTTCAGGCAAATTTTATCTTGATATCTAAATTGAATCAGGATAAGGAATTGAATCAGAGGGAAGGAGATATTTCCCCGTCCTCCGTATTTATACGCGCCTCCCGGATTTCACAGTAAATTAATTACGATTTAGTACAGGCTGTCGGATAAAAAATCAAGAAATTTAAATTTGAAAGTCAACATTTCATTTGCTTCCTTTCTAAGAACATAACTACCTATTGTGGAAATGTATTGTGAAAATTGTAGAAAATTGGGACAAGATTAAATCCTGCGATATATTTCCTTGAATGAATATATTGATGTGGAAAAAGGTTAGAAGAATTATACTTCACTCATGAGAAAAGTACTCTCTAAATCCTATGAGTGCGGTAGTTTGGACAATATTACCAATATAGTCACATGATCTCTCGATGATGTTCAGCACACATCTTGATGCTTGATGAAACTCGCTGCAGCTAATCGACTTGTCCTGGCGTCGAAGTGGAGATGGAATAAGGTCAAGTTCGACTCTGACTTCGATAAGATGATTGCCACGTCAGAGGAGATTATGTAGAGTGGCTCCAGCATCATCCGAGATGATTAAATGCGTCGTGAACTTTGCGCGCGCTCCATATTGACTATGATCTTGAAGATGATTGTGTGGGACGTGTGAATATTATGATATTCAAGAGGAAGAAACAATTGATCTCTGAGAGCTAGAGTAAGATAGGAAGACGGAGCAAGATTGTTCGGTTTTCAGTGTTCGGTTTTGAAAGGTTTTTTAAAAGTTCATAAATTGAGCAAATAAAAAAGCTTATTATTCATAACAGAGCGTACACCAATTCCCGCGCTCTTTAAAGATACAGCACATCATGAGGATAAGATTCTTAAAACATTATAAATTACATTCTATTTTCAACTACATTGTTTATAAAAAGTAAGCAACCAACGAAAAGCAGAGAACAATTCCTAATTACTGGAAATAATTTGTCTATTATATAAAAGCACAATATAAAAACTATGAGATACAGTCATCTAAAGTAAATGCTTATTGGTTTTCACCCTATTTCGCTACAAAATGTATTATAGTACATGTCACACTTCGTATTTAATGAAAACTACTTTGGTGGCAGAAATGGGATTTCATTATAACATTCTTGTATACACTTTCAAGCATCATATAAATTCCTATCATTTCCTACCTGATGAGACATTTTCATCCTCACAAATCAAAACCCCATCTATTCGAAAATATACTTCCTTTTGCCCCATACAAGAATGTCAGTTTAAGCCCCATGACCCAAATATGACATCACAACTAGCTCTATGAGGTCTAAGCATGACGTCATAAGACTACCTGGCGGTGAAATCAGGACTCGTGTTTTTCCTTCGACGGCGTTCTCTCGGGACGCCGAAGACGTCGAGACGCCCTAGGGCATGGCGTCGTCACGTGATGAACACGGCGTCGAGTGAAAGAAGCGCCGCGGCCAAACGAGGCCTGTTGAAATAGAAGGAAAATACTTGAGGGGTGGGGAAGGGGGTTATGAAATTTGTGCGGTGATTTTTATACGTGAAAAGTTGGGCTAGTTTTAAGTTGGACGTACTTCTTTTGACCGTTCCTCTTTAAAGTCAATTTTGTACTCAAAGATTATTTCATATGTGTTGTACTTTGTGACGAATTAATTGTGTGAAACATTTGAGCATCATTTGTTTGATGAAGATCAGACGAAACACTATTTACATGATAGAAATCTGCTGTACAAAAGTTATAAGAATACTCACGAGCCCAGCTAGCATACAAACACTGTTACCGGTTTTTATTTCCGAATTCGGCGTAGTTGATAAAGCTAATTTCGTTGCAATATATCTCAATTTCACATATCAACATGTATGTTATGTTTCAAACTTCAAACTTATTTTAATTTGAATCATTCGTTCATTTACAACAGTTGTGAGAACATTTTCCATTCACAGAAATATTTTACCACAAATTTAATTTCATAGGCGAACTTTAATTCGTTTTCCAGAATTTACTCATGCTATAATACAGGTTCTATTTGAACAAAAAATTCAAACAAAAATATTATAAAATCAGAGCTCTTTGAAAAGTGGAAAACGAGTCTTTGGAGAGATTTTCCGGCACATGGGCTAGCAAATCCCATGTGATTGGTTAGTCAAAGAGCGGCCCGATCCAGGGGGAGGGGGGAGGGGAGAGAGAGAGGGAGGGGGAGAGCCTGAGGCCACTTCAACAACGTGTCTCCAAACAACGGACACAAAAGAATCACAAACCACCAACTTTATTAGCTCAATTTAAGCTTCAGAAGAAAAAATATCGGAGATTTCTATTTTTTTTATCAAACATTTGGATTTTGTCAGACGCGTTGCGATTCTGACAGATTTCATTATTTGTGACGTGGTGTTTCTTTTTTCTCACTTTCTCTCTTCAACGTTTTCTCTGTGTGATGTGATTTTTATCACCCTGAATATATTTGAGACGGTTCTTGATTTTGGGAATCGTGACGAGATCAAAGGCAGCGAGATTTCCAGAAGGATGAAGACGTGTAGAATGTGACGCCGATGAAGCCAATGGAAGTCTTCAGCGCCAGAGGAAATGCGAGAACAAAATGATCTCAAAAGATGCGGAGTATTCAAGAACAATTGCTACACGACAGACAGCTCACATTTAACATTAGACCTTTTGGTTTCTTTGAGTTATTGAATAATTCAAAATTTAAACATAATCGGGTTACGAGATACCCAATTCGAGGTTAGTAATTGTGATAGCATAGCTTGTCATACTGAATAGCTTATAATAACTGTCCAGTAAGTAGATTATTATTTGAAGACCAATTCACACTAGCAATTTCGGTTATTGTACCGTCTGAATAGGTCTTTAGATGAGACTTTGTTTTATAATTTTTAGAAAAGAGCAATATTTTTCATATTTTATACATGTTAATTAAACATAAAATTTAATACATACTGTTGTATTCAATTTTATGATAATTTTTTCTTTCACAAAACGAGTCAACTCATTTTTCATTCCTTTCGTGTCCCTAAATTGCGTGCTTTTGAACCAAAGAAGAACCGTAGTTAATTTCTGGTGCCATTAGATTGTCCAGTGATTTCTTCCATTATTTTATCTAATACAATTAGTTACACAAAGTGACTAAATCTACCCGGGACATAAAAACCTACATAGAACACTTCTTTTATCTCACCAAAACGGTCTAAAACATATTAAAAAAAAAGAGAAACTACCACACAAAAAAAAACAGCCAGTAAAATCTGCGCCATTCGCTCAGACGAAATGGCCTCTTTAGTGTCCATATCCTGCCGGGCCAACCCCGGTGTGCCATCATTTTCGGAGGGAGAAGAGCAAGAGTAGTTAGTTAAAAGTCGGCGGTGTAGATTAGTAGGATTCTCGAGGTACAGATAAATTCAGACGAAACAGTCTCGCTCCAGCGGTAGAATCCGTAAACTTTATGAAGATATTTAACTAAATGAAATTTCCTCAATTCAAAGCGGTTTCCTTATTTCTTTGGATAGAATTAAAATGTGATTCATCAAGGAAGGTTATACGCAATGCTGGATGGGAATGGTTTTAATGGTTTGGAATGTGAACAGCCGTCGGCTTGTTATACGAAGGAAACAATGAAAACTTGAACCCAATTCTGGTTCCCTTCAGAACGTCTGGCTTCATCCAACATTATTTATTAAGCGTATTGCTCAAAAATAGTTTTCCAAATGTTAAACGTTCCAAAGTTATGGTTTGAGGAAATTACAGTTATTATCATGATCGTCATCTTGAACTTGTGTTTAAGTTATGACGTCACTTCAGCAACTTGGGCCTGTTCGGTTGTGAATCTGTAATTAAATCTGCGTCCCCTTCCATCTACTTGTGTAAACTTTGACGATTATAGTCCATTGTTAAGCTAATAGGTCAGCGAGTTCGGCAAGACCCTATGGTGGTGGTGCTTTCATGGACGACCACTGCTGGCAAGTGATTTTAACTAGGTTCGGAGAATTTTAATTCGATCGAAGAAATGATTTCAGTGAAGATCTTGGCTTATAAATTACTTAGAGATTAAATGATTGAGAATGAGATATCAATAATAGAATTGAAACAATAATTATTATTCCACGTCAGAGAAAAGAAATGTAGTCAATTTAAACCTGTTTTGGAATTTACACACGTTATTTTGTCACCTACGTTGGAAGCTCCATATTTCATATAATTAAATATGAAATATAATAATTATATTATTATAATAATAATAATATTATTATATTATAATAAATAATATAATATAATATAATATATAATATATAATATATATTAATTTGTGTATGGTTATTTTTGATACTATAATTTAATATATTTTTTATAAAGAAACACTTTAAAAATGTGTGTTACATTTAAAATATTTGCTAATTTCGTTTTATTTATCCTGGCGTTTGCCTACTTGTCTGGAGGTCAATTCTTGTGCTTATCACGAATTGAAACCATGTTCGTTTTTAGTTTAAACGTAAACCTTTGAAGGCTAAGCAATAGTTGTCAACTTTATCAAGTTTTATACATTGCAAACGTAAAACGGTTTCAAAACGTGAATCTCAAGAATTTTCCTCCTGAATGCATATTTAGCATGTGGAGGCGATGAGGTTGGTAAAAGTTTCCAGTTTTACTCTAAAATTTAAACAAGCAACAGTTAATTTGATTGTCGAACGATAGCTCAGTCGAAGAGGGTAGTAACAACTTTATGTTCACGTGGAACTCTGTGTTCAGGTAATCCTGGGAGGAGGGCGACGACATGGTCACATGTTGACGTCAGACTCTATGTTCAGGTGATCCTGGGAGGAGAGCGACGACACTGGCTGCCCAAGGTCGCGAGGGACCCCGACGAAGAGGGTAGTGACACATGTTGACGTCCCACTCTATGTTCAGGTGATCCTGGGAGGAGGGCGTCGACACGGGCTGCCCAAGGTCGCGAGGGACCCCGACGAAGAGGGTAGCGACACATGTTGACGTCCCACTCTATGTTCAGGTGATCCTGGGAGGAGGGCGACGACACGGGCTGCCCAAGGTCGCGAGGGACCCCGACGAAGAGGGTAGTGACACATGTTGACGTCTCACTCTATGTTCAGGTGATCCTGGGAGGAGAGCGACGACACTGGCTGCCCAAGGTCGCGAGGGACCCCGACGAAGAGGGTAGTGACACATGTTGACGTCTCACTCTATGTTCAGGTGATCTTGGGAGGAGGGCGACGACACTGGCTGCCCAAGGTCGCGAGGGACCCCGACGAAGAGGGTAGTGACACATGTTGACGTCCCACTCTATGTTCAGGTGATCCTGGGAGGAGGGCGACGACACTGGCTGCCCAAGGTCGCGAGGGACCCCGACGAAGAGGGTAGTGACACATGTTGACGTCTCACTCTATGTTCAGGTGATCCTGGGAGGAGGGCGTCGACACTGGCTGCCCAAGGTCGCGAGGGACCCCGACGAAGAGGGTAGTGACACATGTTGACGTCACACTCTATGTTCAGGTGATCCTGGGAGGAGGGCGTCGACACTGGCTGCCCAAGGTCGCGAGGGACCCCGACGAAGAGGGTAGTGACACATGTTGACGTCACACTCTATGTTCAGGTGATCTTGGGAGGAGGGCGACGACACTGGCTGCCCAAGGTCGCGAGGGACCCCGACGAAGAGGGTAGTGACACATGTTGACGTCTCACTCTATGTTCAGGTGATCCTGGGAGGAGGGCGACGACACTGGCTGCCCAAGGTCGCGAGGGACCCCGACGAAGAGGGTAGTGACACATGTTGACGTCTCACTCTATGTTCAGGTGATCCTGGGAGGAGGGCGACGACACTGGCTGCCCAAGGTCGCGAGGGACCCCGACGAAGAGGGTAGTGACACATGTTGACGTCCCACTCTATGTTCAGGTGATCCTGGGAGGAGGGCGACGACACTGGCTGCCCAAGGTCGCGAGGGACCCCGACGAAGAGGGTAGTGACACATGTTGACGTCCCACTCTATGTTCAGGTGATCCTGGGAGGAGGGCGACGACACTGGCTGCCCAAGGTCGCGAGGGACCCCGACGAAGAGGGTAGCGACACATGTTGACGTCTCACTCTATGTTCAGGTGATCTTGGGAGGAGGGCGACGACACTGGCTGCCCAAGGTCGCGAGGGACCCCGACGAAGAGGGTAGTGACACATGTTGACGTCCCACTCTATGTTCAGGTGATCTTGGGAGGAGGGCGACGACACTGGCTGCCCAAGGTCGCGAGGGACCCCGACGAAGAGGGTAGTGACACATGTTGACGTCCCACTCTATGTTCAGGTGATCTTGGGAGGAGGGCGTCGACACTGGCTGCCCAAGGTCGCGAGGGACCCCGACGAAGAGGGTAGTGACACATGTTGACGTCCCACTCTATGTTCAGGTGATCCTGGGAGGAGAGCGACGACACTGGTTGCCCAAGGTCGCGAGGGACCCCGACGAAGAGGGTAGTGACACATGTTGACGTCCCACTCTATGTTCAGGTGATCCTGGGAGGAGGGCGACGACACTGGCTGCCCAAGGTCGCGAGGGACCCCGACGAAGAGGGTAGTGACACATGTTGACGTCACACTCTATGTTCAGGTGATCTTGGGAGGAGGGCGACGACACTGGCTGCCCAAGGTCGCGAGGGACCCCGACGAAGAGGGTAGTGACACATGTTGACGTCTCACTCTATGTTCAGGTGATCCTGGGAGGAGGGCGTCGACACTGGCTGCCCAAGGTCGCGAGGGACCCCGACGAAGAGGGTAGTGACACATGTTGACGTCACACTCTATGTTCAGGTGATCCTGGGAGGAGGGCGTCGACACTGGCTGCCCAAGGTCGCGAGGGACCCCGACGAAGAGGGTAGTGACACATGTTGACGTCACACTCTATGTTCAGGTGATCTTGGGAGGAGGGCGACGACACTGGCTGCCCAAGGTCGCGAGGGACCCCGACGAAGAGGGTAGTGACACATGTTGACGTCTCACTCTATGTTCAGGTGATCTTGGGAGGAGGGCGACGACACTGGCTGCCCAAGGTCGCGAGGGACCCCGACGAAGAGGGTAGTGACACATGTTGACGTCCCACTCTATGTTCAGGTGATCCTGGGAGGAGGGCGACGACACTGGCTGCCCAAGGTCGCGAGGGACCCCGACGAAGAGGGTAGTGACACATGTTGACGTCTCACTCTATGTTCAGGTGATCTTGGGAGGAGGGCGACGACACTGGCTGCCCAAGGTCGCGAGGGACCCCGACGAAGAGGGTAGTGACACATGTTGACGTCACACTCTATGTTCAGGTGATCTTGGGAGGAGGGCGACGACACTGGCTGCCCAAGGTCGCAAGGGACCCCGACGAAGAGGGTAGTGACACATGTTGACGTCACACTCTATGTTCAGGTGATCTTGGGAGGAGGGCGACGACACTGGCTGCCCAAGGTCGCGAGGGACCCCGACGAAGAGGGTAGTGACACATGTTGACGTCCCACTCTATGTTCAGGTGATCTTGGGAGGAGGGCGACGACACTGGCTGCCCAAGGTCGCGAGGGACCCCGACGAAGAGGGTAGTGACACATGTTGACGTCTCACTCTATGTTCAGGTGATCCTGGGAGGAGGGCGACGACACTGGCTGCCCAAGGTCGCGAGGGACCCCGACGAAGAGGGTAGTGACACATGTTGACGTCTCACTCTATGTTCAGGTGATCCTGGGAGGAGGGCGTCGACACTGGCTGCCCAAGGTCGCGAGGGACCCCGACGAAGAGGGTAGTGACACATGTTGACGTCCCACTCTATGTTCAGGTGATCTTGGGAGGAGAGCGACGACACTGGCTGCCCAAGGTCGCGAGGGACCCCGACGAAGAGGGTAGTGACACATGTTGACGTCTCACTCTATGTTCAGGTGATCCTGGGAGGAGGGCGACGACACTGGCTGCCCAAGGTCGCGAGGGACCCCGACGAAGAGGGTAGCGACACATGTTGACGTCTCACTCTATGTTCAGGTGATCTTGGGAGGAGGGCGTCGACACTGGCTGCCCAAGGTCGCGAGGGACCCCGACGAAGAGGGTAGTGACACATGTTGACGTCACACTCTATGTTCAGGTGATCTTGGGAGGAGGGCGTCGACACTGGCTGCCCAAGGTCGCGAGGGACCCCGACGAAGAGGGTAGTGACACATGTTGACGTCTCACTCTATGTTCAGGTGATCCTGGGAGGAGGGCGACGACACTGGCTGCCCAAGGTCGCGAGGGACCCCGACGAAGAGGGTAGTGACACATGTTGACGTCCCACTCTATGTTCAGGTGATCTTGGGAGGAGGGCGACGACACTGGCTGCCCAAGGTCGCGAGGGACCCCGACGAAGAGGGTAGTGACACATGTTGACGTCCCACTCTATGTTCAGGTGATCCTGGGAGGAGGGCGACGACACTGGCTGCCCAAGGTCGCGAGGGACCCCGACGAAGAGGGTAGTGACACATGTTGACGTCACACTCTATGTTCAGGTGATCTTGGGAGGAGGGCGACGACACTGGCTGCCCAAGGTCGCGAGGGACCCCGACGAAGAGGGTAGTGACACATGTTGACGTCTCACTCTATGTTCAGGTGATCTTGGGAGGAGGGCGACGACACTGGCTGCCCAAGGTCGCGAGGGACCCCGACGAAGAGGGTAGTGACACATGTTGACGTCCCACTCTATGTTCAGGTGATCTTGGGAGGAGAGCGACGACACTGGCTGCCCAAGGTCGCGAGGGACCCCGACGAAGAGGGTAGTGACACATGTTGACGTCTCACTCTATGTTCAGGTGATCCTGGGAGGAGGGCGACGACACTGGCTGCCCAAGGTCGCGAGGGACCCCGACGAAGAGGGTAGCGACACATGTTGACGTCTCACTCTATGTTCAGGTGATCTTGGGAGGAGGGCGTCGACACTGGCTGCCCAAGGTCGCGAGGGACCCCGACGAAGAGGGTAGTGACACATGTTGACGTCACACTCTATGTTCAGGTGATCTTGGGAGGAGGGCGTCGACACTGGCTGCCCAAGGTCGCGAGGGACCCCGACGAAGAGGGTAGCGACACATGTTGACGTCACACTCTATGTTCAGGTGATCCTGGGAGGAGGGCGTCGACACTGGCTGCCCAAGGTCGCGAGGGACCCCGACGAAGAGGGTAGTGACACATGTTGACGTCCCACTCTATGTTCAGGTGATCCTGGGAGGAGGGCGACGACACTGGCTGCCCAAGGTCGCGAGGGACCCCGACGAAGAGGGTAGTGACACATGTTGACGTCCCACTCTATGTTCAGGTGATCCTGGGAGGAGGGCGACGACACTGGCTGCCCAAGGTCGCGAGGGACCCCGACGAAGAGGGTAGTGACACATGTTGACGTCTCACTCTATGTTCAGGTGATCTTGGGAGGAGAGCGACGACACTGGCTGCCCAAGGTCGCGAGGGACCCCGACGAAGAGGGTAGCGACACATGTTGACGTCTCACTCTATGTTCAGGTGATCCTGGGAGGAGGGCGACGACACTGGCTGCCCAAGGTCGCGAGGGACCCCGACGAAGAGGGTAGTGACACATGTTGACGTCACACTCTATGTTCAGGTGATCTTGGGAGGAGGGCGACGACACTGGCTGCCCAAGGTCGCGAGGGACCCCGACGAAGAGGGTAGTGACACATGTTGACGTCTCACTCTATGTTCAGGTGATCCTGGGAGGAGGGCGACGACACTGGCTGCCCAAGGTCGCGAGGGACCCCGACGAAGAGGGTAGTGACACATGTTGACGTCCCACTCTATGTTCAGGTGATCCTGGGAGGAGGGCGACGACACTGGCTGCCCAAGGTCGCGAGGGACCCCGACGAAGAGGGTAGTGACACATGTTGACGTCTCACTCTATGTTCAGGTGATCTTGGGAGGAGGGCGTCGACACTGGCTGCCCAAGGTCGCGAGGGACCCCGACGAAGAGGGTAGTGACACATGTTGACGTCTCACTCTATGTTCAGGTGATCTTGGGAGGAGGGCGACGACACTGGCTGCCCAAGGTCGCGAGGGACCCCGACGAAGAGGGTAGTGACACATGTTGACGTCCCACTCTATGTTCAGGTGATCCTGGGAGGAGGGCGACGACACTGGCTGCCCAAGGTCGCGAGGGACCCCGACGAAGAGGGTAGTGACACATGTTGACGTCCCACTCTATGTTCAGGTGATCTTGGGAGGAGGGCGACGACACGGGCTGCCCAAGGTCGCGAGGGACCCCGACGAAGAGGGTAGCGACACATGTTGACGTCACACTCTATGTTCAGGTGATCCTGGGAGGAGGGCGACGACACTGGCTGCCCAAGGTCGCGAGGGACCCCGACGAAGAGGGTAGTGACACATGTTGACGTCTCACTCTATGTTCAGGTGATCCTGGGAGGAGGGCGTCGACACGGGCTGCCCAAGGTCGCGAGGGACCCCGACGAAGAGGGTAGTGACACATGTTGACGTCTCACTCTATGTTCAGGTGATCTTGGGAGGAGGGCGACGACACTGGCTGCCCAAGGTCGCGAGGGACCCCGACGAAGAGGGTAGTGACACATGTTGACGTCACACTCTATGTTCAGGTGATCCTGGGAGGAGGGCGACGACACTGGCTGCCCAAGGTCGCGAGGGACCCCGACGAAGAGGGTAGTGACACATGTTGACGTCTCACTCTATGTTCAGGTGATCCTGGGAGGAGGGCGACGACACTGGCTGCCCAAGGTCGCGAGGGACCCCGACGAAGAGGGTAGTGACACATGTTGACGTCTCACTCTATGTTCAGGTGATCTTGGGAGGAGGGCGACGACACTGGCTGCCCAAGGTCGCGAGGGACCCCGACGAAGAGGGTAGTGACACATGTTGACGTCCCACTCTATGTTCAGGTGATCCTGGGAGGAGAGCGACGACACTGGTTGCCCAAGGTCGCGAGGGACCCCGACGAAGAGGGTAGTGACACATGTTGACGTCTCACTCTATGTTCAGGTGATCTTGGGAGGAGGGCGACGACACTGGCTGCCCAAGGTCGCGAGGGACCCCGACGAAGAGGGTAGTGACACATGTTGACGTCTCACTCTATGTTCAGGTGATCCTGGGAGGAGGGCGTCGACACTGGCTGCCCAAGGTCGCGAGGGACCCCGACGAAGAGGGTAGTGACACATGTTGACGTCTCACTCTATGTTCAGGTGATCTTGGGAGGAGGGCGACGACACTGGCTGCCCAAGGTCGCGAGGGACCCCGACGAAGAGGGTAGTGACACATGTTGACGTCTCACTCTATGTTCAGGTGATCCTGGGAGGAGGGCGTCGACACTGGCTGCCCAAGGTCGCGAGGGACCCCGACGAAGAGGGTAGTGACACATGTTGACGTCTCACTCTATGTTCAGGTGATCTTGGGAGGAGGGCGACGACACTGGCTGCCCAAGGTCGCGAGGGACCCCGACGAAGAGGGTAGTGACACATGTTGACGTCTCACTCTATGTTCAGGTGATCCTGGGAGGAGGGCGTCGACACTGGCTGCCCAAGGTCGCGAGGGACCCCGACGAAGAGGGTAGTGACACATGTTGACGTCTCACTCTATGTTCAGGTGATCTTGGGAGGAGGGCGACGACACTGGCTGCCCAAGGTCGCGAGGGACCCCGACGAAGAGGGTAGTGACACATGTTGACGTCTCACTCTATGTTCAGGTGATCCTGGGAGGAGGGCGACGACACTGGCTGCCCAAGGTCGCGAGGGACCCCGACGAAGAGGGTAGTGACACATGTTGACGTCACACTCTATGTTCAGGTGATCTTGGGAGGAGGGCGACGACACTGGCTGCCCAAGGTCGCGAGGGACCCCGACGAAGAGGGTAGTGACACATGTTGACGTCCCACTCTATGTTCAGGTGATCCTGGGAGGAGGGCGACGACACTGGCTGCCCAAGGTCGCGAGGGACCCCGACGAAGAGGGTAGTGACACATGTTGACGTCTCACTCTATGTTCAGGTGATCTTGGGAGGAGGGCGACGACACTGGCTGCCCAAGGTCGCGAGGGACCCCGACGAAGAGGGTAGTGACACATGTTGACGTCCCACTCTATGTTCAGGTGATCTTGGGAGGAGGGCGACGACACTGGCTGCCCAAGGTCGCGAGGGACCCCGACGAAGAGGGTAGTGACACATGTTGACGTCTCACTCTATGTTCAGGTGATCTTGGGAGGAGGGCGACGACACTGGCTGCCCAAGGTCGCGAGGGACCCCGACGAAGAGGGTAGCGACACATGTTGACGTCCCACTCTATGTTCAGGTGATCCTGGGAGGAGGGCGACGACACTGGCTGCCCAAGGTCGCGAGGGACCCCGACGAAGAGGGTAGTGACACATGTTGACGTCCCACTCTATGTTCAGGTGATCTTGGGAGGAGGGCGACGACACTGGCTGCCCAAGGTCGCGAGGGACCCCGACGAAGAGGGTAGTGACACATGTTGACGTCTCACTCTATGTTCAGGTGATCTTGGGAGGAGGGCGACGACACTGGCTGCCCAAGGTCGCGAGGGACCCCGACGAAGAGGGTAGTGACACATGTTGACGTCCCACTCTATGTTCAGGTGATCCTGGGAGGAGGGCGACGACACGGGCTGCCCAAGGTCGCGAGGGACCCCGACGAAGAGGGTAGTGACACATGTTGACGTCCCACTCTATGTTCAGGTGATCTTGGGAGGAGGGCGACGACACTGGCTGCCCAAGGTCGCGAGGGACCCCGACGAAGAGGGTAGTGACACATGTTGACGTCCCACTCTATGTTCAGGTGATCCTGGGAGGAGGGCGACGACACTGGCTGCCCAAGGTCGCGAGGGACCCCGACGAAGAGGGTAGTGACACATGTTGACGTCCCACTCTATGTTCAGGTGATCCTGGGAGGAGAGCGACGACACTGGCTGCCCAAGGTCGCGAGGGACCCCGACGAAGAGGGTAGTGACACATGTTGACGTCCCACTCTATGTTCAGGTGATCCTGGGAGGAGGGCGACGACACTGGCTGCCCAAGGTCGCGAGGGACCCCGACGAAGAGGGTAGTGACACATGTTGACGTCCCACTCTATGTTCAGGTGATCCTGGGAGGAGGGCGACGACACTGGCTGCCCAAGGTCGCGAGGGACCCCGACGAAGAGGGTAGTGACACATGTTGACGTCTCACTCTATGTTCAGGTGATCTTGGGAGGAGGGCGACGACACTGGCTGCCCAAGGTCGCGAGGGACCCCGACGAAGAGGGTAGTGACACATGTTGACGTCTCACTCTATGTTCAGGTGATCCTGGGAGGAGGGCGTCGACACTGGCTGCCCAAGGTCGCGAGGGACCCCGACGAAGAGGGTAGTGACACATGTTGACGTCCCACTCTATGTTCAGGTGATCTTGGGAGGAGGGCGACGACACTGGCTGCCCAAGGTCGCGAGGGACCCCGACGAAGAGGGTAGTGACACATGTTGACGTCCCACTCTATGTTCAGGTGATCCTGGGAGGAGGGCGACGACACTGGCTGCCCAAGGTCGCGAGGGACCCCGACGAAGAGGGTAGTGACACATGTTGACGTCCCACTCTATGTTCAGGTGATCTTGGGAGGAGGGCGTCGACACTGGCTGCCCAAGGTCGCGAGGGACCCCGACGAAGAGGGTAGTGACACATGTTGACGTCCCACTCTATGTTCAGGTGATCTTGGGAGGAGGGCGACGACACTGGCTGCCCAAGGTCGCGAGGGACCCCGACGAAGAGGGTAGTGACACATGTTGACGTCCCACTCTATGTTCAGGTGATCCTGGGAGGAGGGCGACGACACTGGCTGCCCAAGGTCGCGAGGGACCCCGACGAAGAGGGTAGTGACACATGTTGACGTCTCACTCTATGTTCAGGTGATCTTGGGAGGAGGGCGACGACACTGGCTGCCCAAGGTCGCGAGGGACCCCGACGAAGAGGGTAGTGACACATGTTGACGTCCCACTCTATGTTCAGGTGATCTTGGGAGGAGGGCGACGACACTGGCTGCCCAAGGTCGCGAGGGACCCCGACGAAGAGGGTAGTGACACATGTTGACGTCTCACTCTATGTTCAGGTGATCTTGGGAGGAGGGCGACGACACTGGCTGCCCAAGGTCGCGAGGGACCCCGACGAAGAGGGTAGTGACACATGTTGACGTCTCACTCTATGTTCAGGTGATCCTGGGAGGAGGGCGACGACACTGGCTGCCCAAGGTCGCGAGGGACCCCGACGAAGAGGGTAGTGACACATGTTGACGTCTCACTCTATGTTCAGGTGATCCTGGGAGGAGGGCGTCGACACTGGCTGCCCAAGGTCGCGAGGGACCCCGACGAAGAGGGTAGTGACACATGTTGACGTCCCACTCTATGTTCAGGTGATCTTGGGAGGAGGGCGACGACACTGGCTGCCCAAGGTCGCGAGGGACCCCGACGAAGAGGGTAGTGACACATGTTGACGTCCCACTCTATGTTCAGGTGATCTTGGGAGGAGGGCGACGACACTGGCTGCCCAAGGTCGCGAGGGACCCCGACGAAGAGGGTAGTGACACATGTTGACGTCTCACTCTATGTTCAGGTGATCTTGGGAGGAGGGCGACGACACTGGCTGCCCAAGGTCGCGAGGGACCCCGACGAAGAGGGTAGTGACACATGTTGACGTCTCACTCTATGTTCAGGTGATCCTGGGAGGAGGGCGACGACACTGGCTGCCCAAGGTCGCGAGGGACCCCGACGAAGAGGGTAGTGACACATGTTGACGTCTCACTCTATGTTCAGGTGATCCTGGGAGGAGGGCGACGACACGGGCTGCCCAAGGTCGCGAGGGACCCCGACGAAGAGGGTAGTGACACATGTTGACGTCCCACTCTATGTTCAGGTGATCCTGGGAGGAGGGCGACGACACTGGCTGCCCAAGGTCGCGAGGGACCCCGACGAAGAGGGTAGTGACACATGTTGACGTCTCACTCTATGTTCAGGTGATCCTGGGAGGAGGGCGACGACACTGGCTGCCCAAGGTCGCGAGGGACCCCGACGAAGAGGGTAGTGACACATGTTGACGTCCCACTCTATGTTCAGGTGATCTTGGGAGGAGGGCGTCGACACTGGCTGCCCAAGGTCGCGAGGGACCCCGACGAAGAGGGTAGTGACACATGTTGACGTCTCACTCTATGTTCAGGTGATCCTGGGAGGAGGGCGACGACACTGGCTGCCCAAGGTCGCGAGGGACCCCGACGAAGAGGGTAGTGACACATGTTGACGTCCCACTCTATGTTCAGGTGATCTTGGGAGGAGGGCGACGACACTGGCTGCCCAAGGTCGCGAGGGACCCCGACGAAGAGGGTAGTGACACATGTTGACGTCTCACTCTATGTTCAGGTGATCCTGGGAGGAGGGCGTCGACACTGGCTGCCCAAGGTCGCGAGGGACCCCGACGAAGAGGGTAGTGACACATGTTGACGTCCCACTCTATGTTCAGGTGATCCTGGGAGGAGGGCGACGACACTGGCTGCCCAAGGTCGCGAGGGACCCCGACGAAGAGGGTAGCGACACATGTTGACGTCCCACTCTATGTTCAGGTGATCCTGGGAGGAGGGCGACGACACTGGCTGCCCAAGGTCGCGAGGGACCCCGACGAAGAGGGTAGTGACACATGTTGACGTCTCACTCTATGTTCAGGTGATCCTGGGAGGAGGGCGTCGACACTGGCTGCCCAAGGTCGCGAGGGACCCCGACGAAGAGGGTAGTGACACATGTTGACGTCTCACTCTATGTTCAGGTGATCTTGGGAGGAGGGCGACGACACTGGCTGCCCAAGGTCGCGAGGGACCCCGACGAAGAGGGTAGTGACACATGTTGACGTCTCACTCTATGTTCAGGTGATCCTGGGAGGAGGGCGACGACACTGGCTGCCCAAGGTCGCGAGGGACCCCGACGAAGAGGGTAGTGACACATGTTGACGTCAGACTCTATGTTCAGGTGATCCTGGGAGGAGGGCGTCGACACTGGCTGCCCAAGGTCGCGAGGGACCCCGACGAAGAGGGTAGTGACACATGTTGACGTCTCACTCTATGTTCAGGTGATCCTGGGAGGAGGGCGACGACACTGGCTGCCCAAGGTCGCGAGGGACCCCGACGAAGAGGGTAGTGACACATGTTGACGTCCCACTCTATGTTCAGGTGATCTTGGGAGGAGGGCGACGACACTGGCTGCCCAAGGTCGCGAGGGACCCCGACGAAGAGGGTAGTGACACATGTTGACGTCTCACTCTATGTTCAGGTGATCCTGGGAGGAGGGCGACGACACTGGCTGCCCAAGGTCGCGAGGGACCCCGACGAAGAGGGTAGTGACACATGTTGACGTCCCACTCTATGTTCAGGTGATCTTGGGAGGAGGGCGACGACACTGGCTGCCCAAGGTCGCGAGGGACCCCGACGAAGAGGGTAGTGACACATGTTGACGTCTCACTCTATGTTCAGGTGATCCTGGGAGGAGGGCGACGACACTGGCTGCCCAAGGTCGCGAGGGACCCCGACGAAGAGGGTAGTGACACATGTTGACGTCTCACTCTATGTTCAGGTGATCCTGGGAGGAGGGCGACGACACTGGCTGCCCAAGGTCGCGAGGGACCCCGACGAAGAGGGTAGCGACACATGTTGACGTCCCACTCTATGTTCAGGTGATCTTGGGAGGAGGGCGACGACACTGGCTGCCCAAGGTCGCGAGGGACCCCGACGAAGAGGGTAGTGACACATGTTGACGTCCCACTCTATGTTCAGGTGATCCTGGGAGGAGGGCGACGACACTGGCTGCCCAAGGTCGCGAGGGACCCCGACGAAGAGGGTAGTGACACATGTTGACGTCTCACTCTATGTTCAGGTGATCCTGGGAGGAGGGCGACGACACTGGCTGCCCAAGGTCGCGAGGGACCCCGACGAAGAGGGTAGTGACACATGTTGACGTCCCACTCTATGTTCAGGTGATCTTGGGAGGAGGGCGACGACACTGGCTGCCCAAGGTCGCGAGGGACCCCGACGAAGAGGGTAGTGACACATGTTGACGTCACACTCTATGTTCAGGTGATCTTGGGAGGAGGGCGACGACACTGGCTGCCCAAGGTCGCGAGGGACCCCGACGAAGAGGGTAGTGACACATGTTGACGTCCCACTCTATGTTCAGGTGATCCTGGGAGGAGGGCGACGACACTGGCTGCCCAAGGTCGCGAGGGACCCCGACGAAGAGGGTAGTGACACATGTTGACGTCTCACTCTATGTTCAGGTGATCTTGGGAGGAGGGCGACGACACTGGCTGCCCAAGGTCGCGAGGGACCCCGACGAAGAGGGTAGTGACACATGTTGACGTCCCACTCTATGTTCAGGTGATCTTGGGAGGAGAGCGACGACACGGGCTGCCCAAGGTCGCGAGGGACCCCGACGAAGAGGGTAGCGACACATGTTGACGTCTCACTCTATGTTCAGGTGATCTTGGGAGGAGGGCGACGACACGGGCTGCCCAAGGTCGCGAGGGACCCCGACGAAGAGGGTAGTGACACATGTTGACGTCCCACTCTATGTTCAGGTGATCCTGGGAGGAGGGCGACGACACTGGCTGCCCAAGGTCGCGAGGGACCCCGACGAAGAGGGTAGTGACACATGTTGACGTCCCACTCTATGTTCAGGTGATCTTGGGAGGAGGGCGACGACACTGGCTGCCCAAGGTCGCGAGGGACCCCGACGAAGAGGGTAGTGACACATGTTGACGTCACACTCTATGTTCAGGTGATCCTGGGAGGAGGGCGACGACACTGGCTGCCCAAGGTCGCGAGGGACCCCGACGAAGAGGGTAGTGACACATGTTGACGTCCCACTCTATGTTCAGGTGATCCTGGGAGGAGGGCGACGACACTGGCTGCCCAAGGTCGCGAGGGACCCCGACGAAGAGGGTAGTGACACATGTTGACGTCCCACTCTATGTTCAGGTGATCTTGGGAGGAGGGCGACGACACTGGCTGCCCAAGGTCACGAGGGACCCCGACGAAGAGGGTAGTGACACATGTTGACGTCCCACTCTATGTTCAGGTGATCTTGGGAGGAGGGCGACGACACTGGCTGCCCAAGGTCGCGAGGGACCCCGACGAAGAGGGTAGTGACACATGTTGACGTCTCACTCTATGTTCAGGTGATCTTGGGAGGAGGGCGACGACACTGGCTGCCCAAGGTCGCGAGGGACCCCGACGAAGAGGGTAGTGACACATGTTGACGTCCCACTCTATGTTCAGGTGATCTTGGGAGGAGGGCGACGACACGGGCTGCCCAAGGTCGCGAGGGACCCCGACGAAGAGGGTAGTGACACATGTTGACGTCTCACTCTATGTTCAGGTGATCTTGGGAGGAGGGCGACGACACTGGCTGCCCAAGGTCGCGAGGGACCCCGACGAAGAGGGTAGTGACACATGTTGACGTCCCACTCTATGTTCAGGTGATCCTGGGAGGAGGGCGACGACACTGGCTGCCCAAGGTCGCGAGGGACCCCGACGAAGAGGGTAGTGACACATGTTGACGTCTCACTCTATGTTCAGGTGATCTTGGGAGGAGGGCGACGACACTGGCTGCCCAAGGTCGCGAGGGACCCCGACGAAGAGGGTAGTGACACATGTTGACGTCTCACTCTATGTTCAGGTGATCCTGGGAGGAGGGCGACGACACTGGCTGCCCAAGGTCGCGAGGGACCCCGACGAAGAGGGTAGTGACACATGTTGACGTCCCACTCTATGTTCAGGTGATCCTGGGAGGAGGGCGACGACACGGGCTGCCCAAGGTCGCGAGGGACCCCGACGAAGAGGGTAGTGACACATGTTGACGTCACACTCTATGTTCAGGTGATCCTGGGAGGAGAGCGACGACACTGGCTGCCCAAGGTCGCGAGGGACCCCGACGAAGAGGGTAGTGACACATGTTGACGTCCCACTCTATGTTCAGGTGATCTTGGGAGGAGGGCGACGACACTGGCTGCCCAAGGTCGCGAGGGACCCCGACGAAGAGGGTAGTGACACATGTTGACGTCTCACTCTATGTTCAGGTGATCTTGGGAGGAGGGCGACGACACTGGCTGCCCAAGGTCGCGAGGGACCCCGACGAAGAGGGTAGTGACACATGTTGACGTCACACTCTATGTTCAGGTGATCCTGGGAGGAGAGCGACGACACTGGCTGCCCAAGGTCGCGAGGGACCCCGACGAAGAGGGTAGTGACACATGTTGACGTCTCACTCTATGTTCAGGTGATCTTGGGAGGAGGGCGACGACACTGGCTGCCCAAGGTCGCGAGGGACCCCGACGAAGAGGGTAGTGACACATGTTGACGTCCCACTCTATGTTCAGGTGATCCTGGGAGGAGGGCGTCGACACTGGCTGCCCAAGGTCGCGAGGGACCCCGACGAAGAGGGTAGTGACACATGTTGACGTCCCACTCTATGTTCAGGTGATCTTGGGAGGAGGGCGACGACACTGGCTGCCCAAGGTCGCGAGGGACCCCGACGAAGAGGGTAGTGACACATGTTGACGTCCCACTCTATGTTCAGGTGATCCTGGGAGGAGGGCGACGACACTGGCTGCCCAAGGTCGCGAGGGACCCCGACGAAGAGGGTAGTGACACATGTTGACGTCACACTCTATGTTCAGGTGATCCTGGGAGGAGGGCGACGACACTGGCTGCCCAAGGTCGCGAGGGACCCCGACGAAGAGGGTAGTGACACATGTTGACGTCTCACTCTATGTTCAGGTGATCTTGGGAGGAGGGCGACGACACTGGCTGCCCAAGGTCGCGAGGGACCCCGACGAAGAGGGTAGTGACACATGTTGACGTCTCACTCTATGTTCAGGTGATCCTGGGAGGAGGGCGACGACACTGGCTGCCCAAGGTCGCGTAGGACCCCGACGAAGAGGGTAGTGACACATGTTGACGTCCCACTCTATGTTCAGGTGATCTTGGGAGGAGGGCGACGACACTGGCTGCCCAAGGTCGCGAGGGACCCCGACGAAGAGGGTAGTGACACATGTTGACGTCTCACTCTATGTTCAGGTGATCCTGGGAGGAGGGCGTCGACACTGGCTGCCCAAGGTCGCGAGGGACCCCGACGAAGAGGGTAGTGACACATGTTGACGTCTCACTCTATGTTCAGGTGATCCTGGGAGGAGGGCGACGACACTGGCTGCCCAAGGTCGCGAGGGACCCCGACGAAGAGGGTAGTGACACATGTTGACGTCCCACTCTATGTTCAGGTGATCCTGGGAGGAGGGCGACGACACTGGCTGCCCAAGGTCGCGAGGGACCCCGACGAAGAGGGTAGTGACACATGTTGACGTCTCACTCTATGTTCAGGTGATCCTGGGAGGAGGGCGACGACACTGGCTGCCCAAGGTCGCGAGGGACCCCGACGAAGAGGGTAGCGACACATGTTGACGTCAGACTCTATGTTCAGGTGATCCTGGGAGGAGGGCGACGACACTGGCTGCCCAAGGTCGCGAGGGACCCCGACGAAGAGGGTAGTGACACATGTTGACGTCTCACTCTATGTTCAGGTGATCTTGGGAGGAGGGCGACGACACTGGCTGCCCAAGGTCGCGAGGGACCCCGACGAAGAGGGTAGTGACACATGTTGACGTCCCACTCTATGTTCAGGTGATCTTGGGAGGAGGGCGACGACACTGGCTGCCCAAGGTCGCGAGGGACCCCGACGAAGAGGGTAGTGACACATGTTGACGTCCCACTCTATGTTCAGGTGATCCTGGGAGGAGGGCGACGACACTGGCTGCCCAAGGTCGCGAGGGACCCCGACGAAGAGGGTAGTGACACATGTTGACGTCCCACTCTATGTTCAGGTGATCTTGGGAGGAGGGCGACGACACTGGCTGCCCAAGGTCGCGAGGGACCCCGACGAAGAGGGTAGTGACACATGTTGACGTCACACTCTATGTTCAGGTGATCTTGGGAGGAGGGCGTCGACACTGGCTGCCCAAGGTCGCGAGGGACCCCGACGAAGAGGGTAGTGACACATGTTGACGTCTCACTCTATGTTCAGGTGATCCTGGGAGGAGGGCGACGACACTGGCTGCCCAAGGTCGCGAGGGACCCCGACGAAGAGGGTAGTGACACATGTTGACGTCCCACTCTATGTTCAGGTGATCTTGGGAGGAGGGCGACGACACTGGCTGCCCAAGGTCGCGAGGGACCCCGACGAAGAGGGTAGCGACACATGTTGACGTCACACTCTATGTTCAGGTGATCCTGGGAGGAGGGCGACGACACTGGCTGCCCAAGGTCGCGAGGGACCCCGACGAAGAGGGTAGTGACACATGTTGACGTCCCACTCTATGTTCAGGTGATCCTGGGAGGAGGGCGACGACACTGGCTGCCCAAGGTCGCGAGGGACCCCGACGAAGAGGGTAGTGACACATGTTGACGTCCCACTCTATGTTCAGGTGATCTTGGGAGGAGGGCGACGACACTGGCTGCCCAAGGTCACGAGGGACCCCGAACTCCCCGGCGAGGAGGGTCGACGCCTCGACGGACGGAACCTCATCGACGACTGGCTGAGGGACAAGAAGCGTCGCGGCGTCAAGGCGCAGTACGTCTGGAGTCACTCACAGATGGACGCCGTTGACGTCTCCACCATTGACCATCTCCTAGGTGAGGCAAAATGAAACTGATAATAATTCGTTTGGAAAATTATATTTAAATGGTTAACATATTGTTAAATAAAATGTAGTGATTGTCACAAGAAAGATCGCGCCACTCATTCCAAATAATATTTCCCCTTTATACAGTCGTACTTGGTCGTACGTTTGTGATCGCATACCGATTAGAACCCTCAGTTTTCAAATTTCCTCGCTGATTAAATTTCAATAATGCAGTACTATTAATTTTTCTTCTAATGAAATTAAGTTTGATATTACAAAGCGTGTATCCTTCTTTTTCTATAACAACCCCTCGACATTATTTCTGGTCGACGATTCAATTCTACTTTTCCTACGAAACCGATTTTCGTAATTTCGTTAATTTCATTACAGATTTCAGCTTTCATTTTATGCTTCGGAGCTTTCTAAAACGTTAGACGTTAAAGCTTTCTAGTAATGAAAGTTTTGATCAAACCGAGACTCGAACACGGGACATCTTGGTTTTCCGGTCACGTGTTCAATCAACTGGACTTTTCGGAAAATGGAAAATCCTCTGTAGAATGTACAAGTTCTCCTTGAACTAGCTGATTTTGCTGATTTAATTTTCTTTGCATAGGTCTACCTATTTTTATGTAGAAATAAAATCAAATCGATTCCTTGCTATACAATACATTTTAAAGTGGTCAATAAAGCCGGAGTTGATTTTTAAACCAAGTAAAGATCACTCGGTCAAAGTAAAAACGGTATTTCAACGAAACGGATTGGCTGCTGGTCAGTTGGTTTGTTGACAATCAATCCTTGTTATTATCAATTAAATCAGAGCTAATCAGAGTCTAGAGCTAGATGACGCGGTAGCATAGACTTCATCCGATGATGCCATCAAATTTTATCACTTATCCGATCCGCCAGTGTTCGAATTGGGGGGGGGGATGCGGGGGGATGGCATCCCCCCATAACGAATTTATGGGCATGACCATCCCCCCATAATGAATTTAGGGACACACCATCCCCCCATTAAACATAATAAATAACTTGCACTGCTAAAGGCGTCAAGGATCATATAGCAGCTTACAATTAACAAATATGACAATTTATAATTCATTGTTAAAACTACAATACAATAAATAATTTTTAACTATATTGAACTTTGAACTTGTAACAAATTTACATGGTACAATTGGTAATTATTTACTTTTACCATTTCCGCCTTGCAATTACATTATCTTGCAGCCTCCAAAATCCAAAAGACGCCCAGCGGTGAAAACTTGGGGTCCAGCCCCCCCCCCCCCCCCCCCCCCCCCCCCTTAACTGACTGTATCGTTTTACCCACGATACACCATCCCCCCATAACACATTTCCCAATTCGAACACTGGATCCGACCACCAATCACAATCCGTTACTTCGAATGCCTTTTTTACTTTGGCAAAGGGTACATTTCTAATTAGAAAAGTAACGAGAGAAGACACACACAAAAGGCATCTAATCTTGGGACGTATGCCTTTTTAGTATTTTCATATGCCTTCAGAGTTGAGTAAACCCGTTTTGATGAGGTACAAAGGGAAGATATTTTAGAGAAATGTTTTTATTAATTTTTGTATTGATTTATTAAGGCCCGGAATAACCAAAGTTAAATTGTGCTGGATTAACTAACTTTTGGATTAAATTCAATTGTTTCACTCTTTTTGAGGTATCTGATTGGCTGTGCCGCCAATTTAGTCCAATATTTAGTTAATCCGGCTCAGATTAACTTTGGTTATACTGGCCCTAAAACAAATGTGGTGATTGGTGTACCACCAAATAAAAAAATATTTCTCACAAAATACAAAATACCCTTTCTGTACACTTGAATCTCTTTTTGGCCTTTGTACAAGAGTCCAAGAAAGGGTATGAACTTCTGATTTCTACCTTAAATGTTGAAGATGCTGGTATATTCCAAGATATTGAACCTTTTTGTGTGGATTTTGTTCCCCATCTCTCGAGGTGCTTACAGATTTATTAATAATTATTCACACAACCAGAACAGAACACAGAACAAAGTGAAAGGTTTAATTATCTCTTCTTGAAATCTGTCTAGGTAACTCAAAACGAAAGCGTAAAATAAGTAATATTTCTTAAGCCGGCTCGTGTTCTATAAGCTTTTGAAAGCAATAACTTGGTAATGCAACGTTGACAGATTTCTCCGACAAATATTCCACAAGTCCTGGATTAATATTCTGACAGAGACTTTCCACGGTTCACCACTTTAAAAAAATTTGGAATTCACAATCTGAATTTTATTTTTTATTATCTTATGAATTATGCACGTGATTTTAAGTTTGGAGTTTCATCCAACTTGTATGCTGTTGATGTTTAATAATCAGTGGAAAACTTTCCTCAAGTTCCATCTTTCACTGACTTTTTTTAATACATTTCTGTCATATTTGAGCCCATCATAAGCCAAACTAGTCAACAGCTCAAAATGTCTGTTGTGTAAAATAATCTATAAGTTGTGGAAATATTCTGATTAAACTTTTGTTAATTTAATTGTCACTTCAGGGCCGGTATTACCAAAGTTAATCTGAGCCGGATTAACTAAATATTGGACTAAATTGGCGGCATAGCCAATCAGATACCTCAAATTGATTGAAACAGTTGAATTTAATCCAAAAGTTAGTTAATCCAGCAAATTTAACTTTGGTAATACCGGGCCTCATTAACATTTTAAATAATATCTTTGTAATTCTCTGTAATTAATTTTAATAACGACTATTATATAACTACCTACATTTTTGACGGACTCCGTCACGTTAAATTTGTTTGTGTTATAAAATAATATCATGCATTTTGTTTTGCTGTTGAAAAGGCCAACCAAAATGTAATGTGGCATGACAAACAAAAAATTGAATTAAAATGTTATTTTATTTTGTGGAAATATGATGAAGTAGTTGCGAGTTTAATTGCTATGCCTAAAGGAATCTATGTTACAATTGAATCTCTCTTTTACCCTGTAAGTTGTTTCTATCACGGCAATGTGTTCTGAAACAACTAGCGCTATCTGTGTTCTTTACAGAGGAAGCGGAAGGAAATTCATCTCAGTAGCAAGAAAAATATCTACCTTGTCACATCAACCTGACTGGAAACAATGAATTCATATAAATATTTTATGAGACTTGTGTTTGCTTGAAACATAATATCTGACTGAATTCGTTTTCAAGAAATCAATTGAAAAACTTGGCTGATCAAATATTCATTTGTTCTGGGAACGATATTGGACTCACATTCAACTCTGATATCAAATACAACCCTTAAACATGTTAATATGAACCCTACGATGTGTTTTAACAATATTTCAGAATGGAACTAAAAAAATTGAATTTTGAATTCAGCCCGGAGGCGTATTCTAGAACGTTTTCCCAATTCCATTCTGATGGAATCCGGTCACGGCAATAAGGATTAACATTGCATGGAATCGAATTCCATCAGAATTTGAAATTTAAAAGCTCTAGAATAGGGCCCCTGAGCTTAAAGCTTCACAAAGCAACGGTGAAAAGAGCAGTTTCTTAGTAATCTCAATTCACTCTTTAATTGTGTACTTTTGTCGGTGGTATGTTGCTTGTATGGTTGATCGTACATTTTAAAATAGTGTTTACGTCGCACTGTCTGCAACTACGCAAATAGCGGTGTATACATGGATGAGATAATGAAGAAGAAGAGGTAATGACTAATTCACTGTCATTATGTGGAGTGCGAAGGGGTCGTGACCTATTTGTAGCAGCATTTTGCCTCGCACTGAGGAAAAGTACGAAAAAACTAAGTCTCTAATGAGTCGAGCTTTCGGAGTGCACGTGCAGACCACTTGCAGAGCTTTAGTGATATTAATGATAAAACGCTCAGAACGAGCATTCAAAATGCATGAACATAATTGTAGGCACTGCTTGAATAAGTGTGTTCTACACCTAAAATACCTGTCATGGATATTTCTGCCAGATTATCCATCAGTAAAGTGGAGTGCTATTAATCAAATTTCTGGCGAAACCAAGAGACCGATCTTGCTAGAAATCAATTTGCAGTTCAACAGAATAGTAACGAAACTTTTGTGATAAAATAATTTGATTCGTTATTTATAGTTTGATATTGTGCGAACATAAAACAGAGAATGTGTCGAATGTTTTTGAAGTGTTCATGTAGTGACTCCTGTTGATCCTGTTCTCCTGTTCCAGGATTGTTCTCCTACTCACACATGGACTTCGAGGCTGACAGAGACAACAGTCTGGAGGGAGATCCGTCCTTGTCCGACATGACGAGGACGGCGATCCGCATGCTGCATCGCAACCCGCGTGGCTTCTTCCTCTTCGTAGAGGGTGAGTCTAGCGGGGCTCGAACACGCCGGGCGAGCGAGCGCACAACCGAGCTAACTGGCAAATGAAGGATGCAGGGAAAGAACGCTATGAGTCCATTTAAAAAAAAGTTTAAGGTGTAATCTTGCAGTGATTTTTACGAGCTTTCAGAATATACCCTCGGTTTCTAGAAAATATAGCCACAAAGTCTTGAAAAAACGCTGTTGAAATATCGATTTGTATGGATGATAGATACAAGTTTTAACATAAAACCTCGTTTATCTCAGATTCTTTCCCTGTACCCTTCAAATATTTCCCGCGGCAATCCTTTTTCTTGACGACAGGAAGTTATAAAGACCTGCAGCGTCTTAGAACCTTGGTATTACTCTTAAAACGTTAATTAATGTTTATTTTCATCAGAATTAACTTTTATACATAAACATATTTGCTTTTGTTCAATCCCTAAAGAAAGTAAACGTTTGTCGTCTTTAATATTAGTTAGCCTGCAGTGTAAAACATTTTTAAAAATAAAATAACCTCTAAAATGATTTAAATTTGCATCTGTATCGAAAAAATGTGGTAACAGTTTAGAAACATTGTGTCTTAGTGGATATATCTGCTAGTACCTACATACAGGTGCGTTAAAAGTGTTCTAATGTTTGATTGTGTTGTATAGGCGGGCGCATTGACCACGCGCACCACTACAACAACGCATATCGTGCCCTGGACGAAACCCTGGCTCTGGAGGAAGCGGTGTTGGCAGCACTGGCCATGGTGGACCTCGCGGACACGTTGGTAGTCCTGACGGCCGATCACTCACACGTGCTGACCTTGGGAGGTTTGGCAACGCCGCGCGGGAATCCCATACTAGGTGAGCAGCCATCTTGACGGTCGGGGTGATCTGTTAGGTTCTCTCTTGGTTGAATCCGAAATTTTAATCCCTAATTTTATCAATAACATGAATTCGTACTTTAATTTAATTGCATGAATATCTTATAATATACCATGATTTAGAAGACACAAATTACTTAAAACCAAATTTTCAATTTTTTCAACTATATCCCTGTTTCAATAATAAGTGTTTTTTCCACACTAGGGCCGAGGACTCCATGGAATCGACTGATTACACCGTACATTTCCTCCTCGTCATCCCTCCCTTCTTCGTACACTTCCATCTGTGTTCCATCTGTGCAAGTTCTGAATTAATTAATATAATAAATTAATAATAAGTCATTAGAGAAAACGTATACTAGGTATACAACTGACATTGTATCACGGAAGGTGTGGTAAATTAACCTCCTTACATAATATGAATTTGAATACATTGAAGATTAGAAAACATCAAATTCAATCCAATAAAAAGAAAACAAGAAGAAACTGCTCTTCTTTACAAATTCAAGGGGGCTTAATAAATATTGTTAATTGCACAAACTTTGCACTTTTCTCTCTGGAACTCCCGCGGCAACAAAAGCAAAGTTTAAAATGATAAGTTGGTCCAGCGAAGCGCAGCGTGGAGTCTTGATTTACGAGTTGCACCGTGGCTATAGCGTGGAGTACAGAGTCATGTAGCACAGATTTGCACCGTGGATTTATAGAGGCTGGTCTGGACCACGGGATGGGGATAGTAGACGGTCAAAAGACTAACACGATGGCTTCAGATGTTCATGAGAGTAAAAGTGTTCTCAACTAGGATCTCGTACAAATTACATTTCAAAATAATTGCGTTAGTGATAGTTTAGATTTTGCTAAATACAGATGTGGTATTATTTTTCTTGTGAGTTGAATAGTTTTCAAGTGACTAATTAATGAACAAAATTTGATAGATTTCTTCTAATTTAAAACAGGAAAATTGGATATGACATCACAATTTGCTAATTGCCAATGCAACAAATTGTATTCCCCATGGTAACACATTGTTGGAGACTTGGATATGACATCACAGTTCTTATTCTTGTATCATGTGTTTTTTGCCAAAATGTTCCACGGCATTTGAATTTGATTTGTATGAAGGATAATTTACATTCCTGACTCATCAGCTGCAATTCTTCTCTAACTCTGATCATCGAATTATTGTTGAAAAGCAGAAAGATTTACTTCGATATAACTCAGTTGATTTGCAACTGATCACCAAGTCAACGACCACATTTTATTGGTATGATATTATACTTCTACGTTGCCATTTCCTTCTTGAATTTGTTAAAAAGCAACGAAAACCAACTCATCTTTGCTTAGCATGATAGAAGTCAGTTTCAGCCAATTCCGCAGAATATTCAGTCAAGATAGAGGTTTCGCTGAAGTTATACTTCCTTAATTATCATTTGTTGATTTAAAATCAACAACGCCAATTCGTAACGTAAATGCTGAAAGACTAAATTAAAATATGGCGTGCAAAAAAATGCATCTGACACAGCAATTTAATTCCGAGATTGAGGTTAATTATTAATGAAGGTACAAATAAAATGCTCTGGATTTCTTAAAAGACAAGTATAAATATTAGAATCAACTATTTGTTTAGCTTCTAACATACCTAGGAAAAGAGATCTCGACGAGTTGGTAATCTGATCGTCTCCGAAAGATATTGTGGATGCCAGAAGATGATATTGATTATATAATTTTAAGGGTCAATCTTTCAATACTCTGCTAACTTTTAAACAAATGATTAGGACTGTATTGTCATGGCAACGACCCATGACATTCCTAGAATATCTGTGTTAACTTAATTACTGGTTTTAGCAGAGTGTTGAAAGACTGGACCTAAGCGTAAAATGAGAGTGAATTTTGCCTTAAATGTTACAATGAGTTCAAAATGTACGGCTCAATGGTATGCTTTCCATCAATCAGGAAAGCTATACCCTGGAATTGAACCGATGTCTCCGGACTGCAAGAGTTGTTTATAACATGTGTCACAATAAACAGCACCCTCTGTCCACAGGCGTGGACACCAAGATCTCCAACGTCGACGGCCTCCCCTACGGCACGTTCCCGTCGTACCTCCTCCTATTAATCAACACCCTCTGTCCACAGGCGTAGATACCAAGACCTCCGTCGTCGACGGCCTCCCCTACGGCACGTTCCCGTCGCTTACACCTCCTCCTAATAATCAACACTCTCTACCCACAGGCGTCGACACCAAGACCTCCGACGTCGACGGCCTCCCCTACTCGACGCTCCTCTACGGCAACGGTCCCGGCTACAGCGAGCCCCGCGCCGTCCCGAGCAACACCACCTCCATGGAGCGCAACTCCGCCCACGGGTCCGCCGTCCCTCGCCAGTGGGCGACGCACGGCGGCGAAGACGTCCCGGTCTTCGCGCAAGGCCCTCTGGCGACGACCCTCTTCTCGGGGACCGTCGACCAGAGCTACCTCCCGCACGCGATCGCCTACGCCGCGTGTCTCGGCGAGCACAGTGTGCGGTGCAACGGGAGCGACGCCTATAACTACACGACGACGACGCCGGCGTGTAGTGCGACGCCGGAAGCGAACAGCGTCGGGGGCGTCGCGGTGATTGCGAGTAGTGTGATGTCGGATGATAGTGCGCCGGTGAAGAACAGGGCGAGTGTCGGTGTGACGTGGTGTACACTGGTGGTGATGATCGTCGTGGTAGGAGGCGTCACTTAATAGATGAGTGGGTGTGGATGGTAGCGGGCTGTGACTGGGACTCCTTGCCAAACTTATGTCGAGTTGAGCTTAATACATTTGCATCAATCGTCTGATAACTTTCGACAGGGCCTGTTTTGTCTAAGTTATAGTTTTGTAATTTTCAGTTTCTTTAATGTTAATTTCAGCAAACTTCATAAAATGCCATTAAAAACATTGTATTCGTATGCTTCTTCTTTTTTAAGAATAACGTTTTTAGAAACAATATTGCCCGATTTACAGAAATACAAATAAACCTAACTTTTTTTATTATATTATTATTCGAAATATGCAGAGTCTTGATTTATAGTAATAAAACTAAAAAAACAACGTTTTAATTTTGTAACATTTTCTGATTTACATTCTAAAATAATACTTAATTTGATGTTTTCTTTAATTTTACATGGAGAGGTTGCTATATTATGTTTTTAATTTAGGGGCTTATGTATTTTGTATTTTTCAACTCCCTTTTACAATGAAATCTGCCATTTTGTTCAATTCGACTTAAATTTGACAACGAGGAGGTAATGAATACCGTCTAAAACCTGAATTACAAAAATAATTTTCAATCATTACTCGAAATCAAAATATGTTAAGACAAAAACTAGCAAGTACCTATAACATGTTTTAATCAGAATTCTTCAAGTATAAAATGTTGTTTACACCCCTAATTTTTAAATTTTCATATTCAATTAATATTATTGCTTTCATTTAGTTGTACCGTTGTTGTGTTTTAATTTCACAAATTCTGTTTCGAATTTGATTGAAAACATTGTTCCTTGCAATTCAGGCTAAAAGATCACCTACATGACCATTCAGTGCAACTCGTCCGTTGTAAAAACAGAGTGCTACGTAAGATAATATGCTGGAGTATACAGGGAAATGTTTTCAGATAGAATAGTAGTTTAGAGCGACGTGTAAAAAGTCAACACTACTTTAAAGTTGGATACAAAGTTGTTAAAGATGCTATGCGTTTGATAAAAGAAGATGAGATAACTATAAGACTTTGCCGAAAGGCGAAAACAATGATGTGTTAAAACATATTCTCACAAAATATCGCTGAATTTATGTGTTTTTAGGTGTATAAAGTGCGTTATAAAGTTTTTAAGAAGATTTGTGGGTTTGAAAAGTACGTTACATTAATTAGAAAGTGAATCTAATAGTTTTTTTTCTGGAAAGAAGGTGTATAAATAAAATTGAAGAGTATTTTTAAAGATTCATAATTCATCAAAAACACTGTCGTTTAAAAAAATATAGATTACCTAGTTATGTCGATTATTATGGTAATAATAATTATTGCACATTCTATATGATAAGTTGTGTCGGCATATTCTGCGTATCTTGCCTGTCATAAGATTTTCTTTCAGGCCGATTGGAATTCATTCTCAAAGTATCGCAGAGTAATTCATATTTTGTAAAAACAAAGCATCGTTTACTTGATATTTTTATGGAGTATTTAACAATACCACAGCACTTACTATATTATAATAGAAACAAATAATTTCACAGTGTACTTAGGCTACAGTATTCCATGTGTTTTATTATTGCCATTGTTGAATAATGTGTGGTTTAAATTTCTTTCAATACAATAAAACAATTAAAAAAATAGTTATTTTATCTATATTCCGTCATTCAATTGCTGAAATATTTGATCCTCAAGTACATGACCATCACATCCAATCATTCACAAGTCACTCATTCATATCACAGTTACAGTTACCTATCTTTATTTATTGATAATCTGCCTTGGATTGGAACAAACTTACTGGAATCCCACACATTCAAAATTTCCCGCGCTGATGCATGCCCTGTCATCTATGTACGTAGTTCCAGGTGGAACTACAAACGATTCGTCACGTTTGCTCAGTAGGTATGTAGATAAAGTAGTTTTTCAATATGGCGACTTACGTAAACAACCTGTTGATTGATTGGAATTATGGTTTTTTTAAGTTTGACTCGTTATTGACAATACACAAGTAAGAAAAGAGACTTTATATAATTAAATCTATATTTCACACTGTTCTAAGGCATATAGCAGGTGCGTCATTTAAAAAAAGGTTTAAATTTGACACATTTGTCCGTCCTTAACCTAGATGTCACGTCTCAAAATGCTGTTTTTTTTATGTCAAGTAACAATATAGTTGACTGCTGAACTGTTATAGTGGACATCTTTGAACGAGAGTTGACGACAAACACCAACATAGCGATGGACGAGGGAGTGGATACCAGAAATGGAGATATGTCGCTCTCGGAGAGATGGAAATACGAAATTGTGTTTTGTCAGGATGCTTCGACAAGGTAAGGAATGAGCTCTTGACTTGGCTCTGACTCTGAATGCTTGAAGAACGTTTTTAAACTTTATCACTTTTTACGATCTATGATTGTATATTTCACAACAGGATGACTAAGAAGCGAGGAAGCAGAGCGACTACAAAGCAGTATGAATTGTTACTACAGTTCATGAGGGACCATCCAGTCTTCGCTACTGGTCAATATCATGGCACAGAAAGAAGGAAGAGTGCTGAACAACTCTGGGAGCGTCTCACATTTTTATTAAATAAAGATCCGATTGGGCCTGAAAAGTCTCCGGCAAGATGGATGACTGTGAGTGGAAATTGTTAGATCTACTCTACTGAGGTCGCGTTGGCAAGAACAGTCATTCATGCAGAAAATGTAGAAAATTGTACTTAACAAACTGTGGGTCGATGATGGAATGATTGCAAAGTTAGCCACGTTTTAAACTTTGTTAACACGCATCAGGGACTGGAACTGGAACTGAAAATATTATTATATATTTTTATTTTTTTTAACTGGAAGCATAATCAGAACCTACGTAGGTATTTAATTTTTGAACGCGACTATTTTCACCAGATGGTGAAAATAAAATAGCAGCAGCGGCTATTTTCACCAGGTATTTTTACACTCACCAAGTGGACTATTAAAAGTGGGTTAAAATTAATATAAAGTTACCCAAATTAAGTTGGGTAACCATAATAAAACTATCTGATGCATGGACTCTTTTATTAACCGTTATTTGGGTTCCCATTGGTTCTTAAATTATTCAAGAAGTTCCAAAAGTTGATTTAAAATAAAAATTATTTCACCGAAATTTATTTGGTTTCTAGCCCCTGCTTGTGATCATAGGCATAGAAGGTAATACATATTGAACTTTAGACAAAACGTACTAACTCAATTATTTGCAGGTGTGGTCCAACTGGAAATGCAAAACTCGCTCGAAAGTCTTACGATTAAAAACAAGCCGAGGGGCTCACGGCGGGTCTCCATCGGAAGTGAAACTGACTGATGTGGAGAAGAAGCTTGTGACTCTGCTCGAACAGTGGACCAAGGAGCCGAGGAACGACGTCGACGAGGATCGTAAGGAACAAGAGTTGGACGTTACACCAGAAGTGTTTGTAGTGCATTGCTTAGAGACGGAGGAGGGGAAAGACATTACCATCCCGAAGTTATTCTCGCTGAAGATCAAGATGGACTCAGAGATAACGTGGAAACTGTGAGTATATTCTTGTGACAGCATGAAACTTCATTTAGTTGGTAGGTAGGTACCTATAGTTTGTTTTGATCACAATTCCTAGAGTAGGTAGGCAGTTTGATGTTATGATTTTGATTCACCAATATAAAGTGCTGCGATGTCATTTTCAAAATTCTAATTGATTTAGTGGGATTGATATTTTGGTACAAACCAGATCCTACCTAGAATTTAACTCTTGTTACATTTGTTATATTTTTTTCCAATAGTTAGGGATATTTGAATCAAGATAGTAGGTAGGTAGGTAGGTATTTTATCTTGATAACTAAGTACTAATATCTAGATTTGATAGGTAACCTATTATCTTACTTATTTATTATTAGTTTATTAATAAACAATCATTTATTCGAAGCTATTAATGATTGATTGAGCGAGCGAAACGAGCGTCTCCTTTTGGCTCTTTTGACACAGACTTCTGTTTTTTTTTTGTGTTTTTTTTTCTGTTATTGACGATATACAAGTCACAGTTTTTCTTTGATCAAGCTGAAATTTTGCACACATGTACTGACCATTTCCGGGCGTTGCAGACCCTAATTTTTTTGAAATCCCCTTATTGGTTCAAATTTAAAAAAAATTATCTTTATAAGTTTCAGCCAAATCCTCCCATTTGTTAAAATTTAAAACCATCTTTTCTGTGATTTTTGAAATTTAAACTAGAACCGCTTGACCCATCAACTTAAAACTTTGCATGGTCATTGGGACCAACATTATCTGTGTTTTTGACAATTTTCAGACACATCTGTGTTTAAATCCAAAAGTTATTGACATTTTACGGACATTTTGCTTCTTGCTATGGATCACGGCAACATTGACGCCTCAGTTCCAATGTTCCAAGGTAGTTAGAACAGAAACTTTCAAACGCTTAATTATGACACTTATAATCAACAGATTGATCTGATATTGTGTACACACACTTATGAGTGGTCCCAGGTATATTTTTGGAACAAGATCCTGTGATTTTTGAAAATTAACAAGGAACCATTCAATCATAAAGGTTCAATCAATCGACTTAAAACTTTGTATGGTTATTGGGACCAATAATTTTGGAATTTTTGTAGATTTTCATACAAGATTTCGGTTCGAGGTGTTGCGCGATCCGTACTAGCTCATCAACGCGTTACTCAGAGCGTTGTCCTAGTAAAACTCTTTTTAAAACAATTTAAATGGAGTTAATCTTATTTCGAAATCATTCCTACAATATCTTCAATATGATGATGAACATTCTGCCTGCAGAATCTCAACCCATCGCCACCGCCACTTGTCTCATCACAACTGATATTACCTCGAAAAGCTACCTCGATGTTACGACACGGCTACAAGCGACGGTTCGCATCAACGTTTCACAGCCCAGTGGGCCACGCGAGAGTTAAGACAGGATTGTTCGAGCCAGTGCAAGCAAAGTTTCGTAAACGAACAGAGCAAGAAGCTGGCTTCAGTGCAGGTAGGCTGCACACAACGTTATTGTCAAGCGGTTTGATGTAGAACACCGGGGGACTTTGAACAATTTGTCATTGTTTATAATTTTTTATATAATATGTCCGACACTTTCTTTGGACTGTATTTTTTTTTGTTTCCTTATGGGTCACCTTGTATGATGACATAGTTCTTTGTTCTTTCCAAACAAGGGTGTCAAAATATTCATAACACAACTATACTAACAAAATCACAAATTTTGTGGGTCTGAAACTTTCCATTGTACCTACACATCTCTAGCAACAGTATTTTTTTTCAAGTCTTTGATCCATTGACAAGAAAAGTGAAGTTTCCAGGTGTCTACTACAATCATATTTTGAGAAAAAAATTATTTGGAAAATACAGCTTTTTTAAGGGTTTTTGGGGTGACTTTGAACATGTTGGATGATCATCCAAGAAGACAATGAAACATTATTTTAGTCAAATAACTGATGAAATGAAACCTTATGATAATGAAAATATTCAATTTTGGGGGGAATCGAAGAACATTTTCTATTGTGGCCGCAAAAGAAGGACATCTCAATGACAATATTACACATTCGAGACATCATCAAAAAATTGCTTCAACTTATATTCAATAGGAGGTTCAAAATGTTGATTAGTACTTTGCATTTGAATGCCATGTTCCTCTGCTATGAACTTTTAAGATTTAATCATTAAATTGAAACATGCATAAATTTATGGCTGCGCCTTCCCACGTAAATTGATAAAAATACCATGTTTCACGATGTTTTCTGAAGTAAACCAAAATGCCTTGCTTAATAAATATAATGACGTGTAGAATTTTTCTACGTGTACCTACTAATAACTTCCATTATTACAACAGTATAAAAATTTGGTCCTAACTTAATATAAGTAAGACATTTTAAATATTTAAAAAGTCTTTAAAATACAATATGCTGAACTAACACTACAATTAATTTAGTTTCCTATGGTCTTTTTCATGCTGATCATGCCTATGGGTTTACTTTAAAGTTTAAACATATCATGGATGCATAAGGATGTAATATGTATATTGAAAAAGATGTAAAATGTTTGGTGTTCAAAGTGTTGATTTTGACCACCCCTTTTTTTATTTATTTTTTCATGCCTTGGAGACAAAATCACAAATCTATACAAAGTGTACACTCTTCATTAGTACGTGTACAGGATTGGTAAAAATAATCAGCTGGGTAAGCCTTCAGTTGAGAGAGGCGATGATAAAAATGTCAAAAAAAATCAAAATCAAAGTGACCCCGTTTGACGGTTTAGTGTTTTGTTGAATGTATCTCTAAGAAGAGATACTTTTTTATTTATAAAAAAAACAAAGCTCATAGATTTTTTCAAAAAGGGAAAGGAGAATCTGTAAATAGTGTGATCTTACAGCTGTTGTTAAAAAATGTAAATACTTCTACTATCTCTTTCTAAGATAATCTGAGAGCTTGACACATGACACGAGTTTGAATACTGAATAGTGAATAGTCATTACTTCCTTCCCCCTTTCCTTTTCATGTAAAACTTTCTCATTCTTTCATTGCTAATAGCTGTAAGTAATAACTGTTACGTTCAGCACTGGAAAGAGTAGTATCAAAATGATGACATGTCCACGCAATAATTAAAAAAAATAAAAAATTGTCTATATAAATGTATTGAATCATTTGTAGAGGGTGTGGTGTGCGAACTGAACCGGTTTTGAGTTGAAGGCTCATATCATTTTTATAAGAAGTTCGAAGAGCAAGACCAACCATTTCGAACCTTCCCGCCCATTTTCTCTCGAGTCACCACAGCCTTCTGAATTCGAGATTTTAACCTCAAAGTCAAATGGTGGCTTTTTCACGCAAAAGCCACTCATCACTGGGAAGTACCTTGTGAGATCAGTGGCAAAAGCACGTGCATTAAGCCATCGATCTTTTAGTCAACTATGTTTCAGTTCACAGGTTTGTTATTCACGAAATATACATTATGTCATAAATACATTTGAATATTAGTGATGATGATGATCCTAAGTAAGTTATTTTATTTTATGTCCCACGTCATATTGGCCCATTTTCCATGAATTTTTTGTCATAATTTTCGTTACCTTCCGATGAAAGGACCAGAGCCAGGTAGTAACTTAACGAAAGTAACGCGTTACTTTTTTGTAACTTTTACAGTAACGCGTTCCTGCTAAGATAGAAGTAACTTAGTAACGTGGAAAGTTCCTTTTTGTTGTGGAACTTTCACATTTATAAAAGTTCCTTTTGAAGTTACTTTTAGAGCAGGTTGTACCTTCCCTCAACATTCAAAACTACACCATTTCCGCCCTGAAATATGCACCTGATTTTCTCTGATAAGGACTTTTAGGCCACCTGCACAAAACCGTATTCCAATCACGCCGTGCATGCTTGGTGACAGTCAAAACAAGTGCGTCCTCAGTTCGCCCTCTCACTTGCTCTTGACCAACCCTGCCGTGGCATAGGGAGGGGGTAGAATTTGATGCAAGCCATTCTACCCGGAGGAATTTCATAGAAAATTTTGTTTTCCACAGAGAAAAATTACATACAGAATTTGTGTTTTAACAAATTGGCTGCATTCCGAAGAAAAATAATCAAGTAACTTTTAAAGGAACTTTTCACTCAAAAGGAACTTCCAGTTCCTCTGATAAGTCGAGGAACTTTAACTTTAACTAGTTCCTTTTTTCGGAAAGTAACGTAACTTTAACGCGTTCCTATTTTTTTGGTAACTTACCCAGCTCTGGAAAGGACTAAATACCTACATGACTGACAATGAATTTGAATAACCTATTTTAGACAAGGTACAAGCTTACAACCCTGCTGAAAATTCTTGCCAAGATCTTGCAAGATCTTGCAAGATCTTGCTAAGATCTTGTATTAACCAAGATCTTGCCAAGATCTTGCTAAGATCTTATCAAGATCTTGGATTTACCAAGATCTTGACAAGATCTTGGTAAGGTCTTTGCAAGATCTTGTATTAAACAAGATCTTGCTAAGATCTTACCAAGATCTTGGTAATTTCTTGATAAGATCTTATCAAGATCTTGACACGACCTAATCAAGATCTTGCTAAGATCTTACCAAGATCTTGCCAAGATCTTACCAAGATCTTGGTAAGATCTTGGTAAGATCTTGGTAATATCTTAATAAGATTTTATCAAGATCTTTACAAGACCTAATCAAGATCTTGCCAAGATCTTACCAAGATCTTGCCAAGATCTTGCCAAGATCTTACCAAGATTTTTTCAAGATCTTGCTAAGGCCCTTAGGAAAATTTCCTATAGTATATTTTGAAGTAGGTAGGTATTCCAAAGTATTATGTAATAACGTGTAGTAAACTATAGTATGTGCTATAGTACTTGAAGTACATGCAAAAACTTACTCCATAATACCATAGATTACTGAAGTAAATTCTACAGTATCGGTGGTAAACTAAAGTATAAACTACAGTATTTTTACTACCGCTGAAATAGACTGTTTTTTACTCTGGAGTAAATATACTTGACCTACTGTAGTAATTGTTGATAAATAAATAATAATAATAATTCTAAGTATGTACTATAGTGTTTTTACTACTTGCGATATATACTGCAGTTTTCTATAGTAAAGTTATAGGGAACGTACTTCACTGTAGTAATTCGAAGTATGTAGCTAGAGTACTTTGACTACAGACAGAATAAGTTTGCTATAGTAAGTTCTATAGGTAGTATATATACTTCATTGAAAATCTATAGTATCTCATCTGTAGTAAAGAAAAGTGTAATCTACAGTATGTTTACTATAGCCGATTTATATTGTAGTTTAGTAAATTCTGAAGTATCTTCATTGACTTTTTACTACAGTATTTGTAGTAGTAAGGTATATAAACTACAGAATTTTTACTTCATTGACTTAGAAAATTTGCACCACATCACCTAGTAAAATAAACTATAGTAATTATATTACAGAGCGTGAGCTGATATATTTTATGGGGAAATATCACAGATCAATTTATTTTGTAAATAAATCTTAATATTTATCGTTTCTCCTATTTTATCATGTTAATAACAATATAATGATACACTAAATAATATAAATATGTTCACTTAAATATGAAAACTCAATATGATCACTATTAGCGCAGCTAAGTCTTGTCTGCACCGGTGGCCTACTCGGTAAGACGCTCGACTACGGACCACGAGATCGCAGGTTCAAAACACGGCGGTTCCACGGGATTTTATAATTGAAATGTGTAATCAAACCTTGTCCAATACTTCAGAAGAGGTTTCCCGAATGCAAATGAGTATTCATAAATATAGAAAATTTTATTTTTTTTATGAAATTTTAACGTTTTTTTGGCAGCAAAATGTAAAAGATCTTGCTAAGATCTTGCCAAGATCTTGCAAGATCTTGCTAAGATCTTGGCAAGATCTTAGCAAGATCTTAGGAAGATCTTAGCAAGATCTCTTAGCAAGATCTTGCTAATATCTTGCAAGATCTTGCCAAGATCTTGCAAGATCTTGGCAAGATCTTGCAAGATCTTCCTAAGATCTTGGCAAGATCTTGCAAGATCTTGTTTGCAACATCTTGCTAAGATCTTGGCAAGATCTTAGCAAGATCTTGCTAAGATTTTTCAGCAGGGAACCTTACAAGTATGAATTGAAACAAAAAAACACTTCATCACAACTTTAAACAACACTGTCTCCGTCAGCAGCTAGGTATATCTGAACAGTGTTGGGGAGGGAAATTTTAAAAAGAACGCGTTCCTAGGAACGCGTTACTTTTTTTGCGAACTTTTGAGCGAACGCTTTCTTTTTTGTATACAAAGAACATGAACGTTAAACGTTCGTTTTAACCACGAACATTTCGATCAAGTTCGCTCTTTCCTACTGAGCACTAAGCAGTCGAATCGGAATAAAGTCCGAGCCGATCCGAAGATTTCCGAAGTTGCTTTAACTCTGGGCCCTGATTCTATAACTCCAATTGCGATCGCTTAGCAATTTCTTCCATAAGATTAACATGGCAATAATTGCTAAGTGGTTGCAATGCGAGTTATAGAATCAGGGCCCTGAACGTGGATTGGTTACTATGGCGAGGGTAGTTTGAGGCAGGTGTGGAAGGAGAAGTAGGGGTCCCTCTTAGATTCTTCCCAGTTCCATTTAAGTTTCACGTGGCTCGCACCTGCTTTTGTTTGTTGCCTTGAGAATTTCAGTTTTTTCGTTTGTGACGTCGCGTTTGTCATTTACCTAGGTACCTATATAGTTAATTTTTTTTTAAAAAGAACTTTTAAAAGAACTTATATTTGTTTTTTTAAGGAACGTGAACTTTTACTACACATGCTTAAAATAAAGAACTTGAACTTTTAAAAAGTTCATATATTTGGACGTGAACTGAACTTTTAAAAATATCGTTTTAAAAAGGAACTTCCCCAACACTGTATCTGAAAGCATTTTCAGATATAGTAGGTAGGTAGGTAGGTAGGCAATAGGTAGGTAGGTATGATAAATCCATTTATTGTATGTAATTTTAGCACTTTCATCCTTTGCATTTCATTGAAAGTTGTTTGCCTAGGTAGCACTGAAAGCAAAAATCGATTATACACCTGTAACGGTTCGAAAATGTCCGAACACTTCAAGATTCGGTTTGACTTGAAAAATCAAGGTTCGCACAACCCTACATTTGTGTTTTAAGCATCTGCGTAAAATGCACTTCAAACTGATGTGCAGCATTGGCCAATTTTTTTTTTCTCTATAAAACCTGTTGCTGTTTGGCCACTGGACTGCACTAACCTGAGTGAAATAGTGAGAGGGGGGGGGGGGGGGGGGGGGGGGGGGTATCAAAAAATCCCATTTTTAGCGTGACGTTCTTTACGCACAGCCCCTTCTTTTTCAATGGTATGTGTGAACCCGTATAGATTCGAACTCAGTTATTCGGAGGATGAGAAAATAGAATAAGAAGAAAAACGACAGGCAAATCAAAAGAAATTAGAACATTGAGATCTTGAGCCGGGAATATGCACTGGTCTTTGTGCAGTGAATGTGAAATAAAGCACATGGACGAATAATCGTTGTGTTGCTACGAATCTGAAATTATTGTCAATGTTAGAAAACAAGCGTAATGCATTACTTTTCACAAATCATTTTTTAGCGTCGTACCCGATTGTCTGAATACAGCTCTCATTAGATGTAGACTAGTACTACACTAGGAGAACATTTAATTGTAACTGAATCGAGAAGAAGCTAAAACAGAAGAAGATAAGAAGAACATTCAAAATGTATCTAATCTACCTACTTCTTATTTTGACTGTTGTGTTGGAATGTGTCATTCGTCAGTCACTCATACATAACTCGACTACCTACTGAGGAATGTGAGAGAGAGAGCTGCATCTGCAAAATCCGCCTACTTGCTTCACGCCTACTCGCTCGCTGTACAACATCGCTCAAGAAAAGTTCATAGTATAAGCGAAAATTCTCAGCGCTTTAGATGCAGTCTACTCAACAATTATTATTGTTTATTGAAATACCTTAGGTACATTTACACTTATGTATTACCTATTAACATGGTGTTATGGAAATGTAGTCTTTTTTTAAGATTCTGACCGTTGCCGCCCTTTAAGATGATCGCTCAAACGGTTCTAGTTTAAATTTCAATAATCACATGAATGTTTTTTTAAAATTTGAACCAATAGGAGGATTTGGCTGAAACTTTGTAAGATTGGGGACAATGTTGGTCGTAATGACTTGCCAAAATTTCAAATTGATCAAATCAACCAATCGAAAGATATTTTTTTTTAAAATTTGAACCAATCAGTGGATTGCAAAAAAATTTGGGTCTGCAAATCTCATAATTGGTCTGGACATGTGTGCAAAATTTCAGCTCGATCAGATAAATGGTGCGACCTGTATACAAGCAGACGACAGACAAACAAAAAAACGGAAAAACGCCAAAAAAACCAGAGGTCCGTGCCAAAAGAGCCAAAAGGAGACGCTTGCTTCGCTCGCTCAATTAATATTTAGCCTTCGATATTTTTGTCAGAACTAAAGCTACAGAACGAGAGTTCCGATACATCCAATGCTGCTAATGGTTTCTCTTATCATATTCAGATCCAGACAACAACGCTACGTCCCCGCCGTCCGATCCTCCGCAGTTCGACGCGAACGAACCCTCGTCACCGCTGGACAAGATCGCTGCCTCGCTGGCCGGAGTGAACAAGTCACTGGCAACTCTTGCAAGAGCCGAGACCAGCAAAGCAGCGACGCTCGCGGGGTTTCTACACTTAGCAACGCAAGCCTACAGCCAGTTCATGAAGAATGTGAGTACAAGAGGATGTGTAAGATTTTTCTAAAAACCTCAGATGGGGTTAAAAAAATCATTTTTTTTTCAGTAATTATTTATTAAATATTTTGTACTGTATTTTGTACTGTAGGTATCTTATCAAACTGTCTACTAAATGCAGAAGAAAAATAACATTCTGATAGTTAGCAAGGCAGTAGTGACGGTTTGTTCCGATGAAGTAAGAGTATCCGTCGGCGTCACCACTGCCTTGCTATCACCCGATGGTTCCGAAAACGTCCTCGACATCATTCTGATAGTTTTTCATTTTTTTTAGGTATTTTGAGTCCCTAATTTGAGCTTCAATTATTATGTTTGTGAACCTTGTGTGTACTTGTATTAATTACCATATTAAGGCCCGGTTTTACCATGTACCATGGTTTGTTTTCTCTTGGTGCAACCGGGCCTTAGGCCGGGTTGTACCTACCATGTCCCGATAAGTAAGATAAAGTTCACTTTAAGCCTAAAGCGGACTTTAGCGTTCTAGATGGCTGTGTTTCATTGGCTGTTGCCATGGTTTAAGTTCAGCCGATAAATCCTACCGCTAACTTTATCGGGACTTGGTGCAACCGGGCCTAAGAGTACCTACACTCCACTTGGTAGTACCTCCTGGTACCTATCCTACTATTTCGCCCAGTATTTCCATTCTATTCAGGGTCGTATTCTCATCTAGTCGTTGTACTTTTACAACAATGTGATTACAAGGGTTTGTTTTCTCTGTTATCAGCAGGAATCAAAAGGAATGCCTGACCAAAGTCAGATGGTCAACCAGAACCAGGAAGCTGATAATTTTGCGCCCGGGTAATTCTCCACTAACTGGAACTATCTTGTCCCTCTTCAATAACTCTATCAGCTGAGATTTTTTTTATAATACATTTTTTATATATGTATTAAACTATGTTAAGTAAGATGCATCAAAATTTGTTAGCCCTAGTAGAACGTTAAAATTTGGGGAAGGGGTTAGTTTCCCCAAATGTCATTTACAGCGTTTTAGTGAAGATCTACCCTACCATGCTATAACGTGCAGTAAAATATGTATTTTATACATAACGATAGGCGATAGGTACTTGCAACTTTTATTGAGAACAATTTTTATTAAACTGCATCCATACAAATTTCCCACCCCCAACTACACCTTTCCCTCACTTTTGAGTTTTGAGTCATTTACATGGACATTCAAACTCCTTAAGCTGGGTTCCCATACTTCGCTTTTATTTCGCATTCGGTTCGCTTTCGCAAAATGGCTACCTTTAACACAGAAAATCGTCCATGTTTAATTTCGTCTCCGAAATGCAAAAATGTTGGACCAACTTCAACTTCGACGAAATCATAACGCGCGAAAACCGGAAGTGATGCGATATATCGAATCTCCATTTCCGGTCGACCTCGAGCTTATATTCGATATTCGATTAATGAACATATGTTTTGACGTTTTGACGTTTCAACTTCAAGTTTTACTTTTTCCGCATTTTCTTGCCTTTCTTGCTTATTATCTGATTATTATTCGTCATTTTGTTTTTAACTTTTGGCAGAATACTATTTATGTATCGCGTATCCATGGATACGCGAAACGCGCGAAACAGGAATTATGGAAACGACTACAAACTTCGCGACGCGAAAGCGAACCGAATGCGAAATGAAAGCGAAGTATGGGAACCCAGCTTTATATTACCGCCGATGTTCGTATTTTTTTGTTCTCTCAACATATATTCTGTTGGTAGACCTGTATCTCCTACTGAAGCAATAATGTGGTTGAGTGCTTTCTAGTGAATGTGCAGTAGAAAAATCATCAAAAAAGAAAATATCTTAAGTATTTTAATTAATACTCATTTACATGGTCATCGTAGCTTTGTTCTATATATATTTTTTTTTTACGAAATCTTCAAAATTAATGGATAAACAGTAGGTAAGGTACATCAATATGATGCATCATAACTTAAAAAATATTTGGCGCCAAGCTGTCAAGACAAGAAATCAGTAATCACATAAAATGTAATTCGCATGGATTATTTCGTGTGTCATTCGCATCGATTTTCGTTGATATAAAGATAATGTTAACGATATAGGTAACATCATTTGATTTCTGCTGATTATGTAAATTTGATTGCCATCATCCCTGCATCAATCTCACAAAAAATTGGCCACATTGAGACAATAATAAAAAAAAATGTTATGAAAATAGTTCCAGCTAGTGGATAATTACCCGCCCGGTTTCATGTGATCCGGTGTCAACAATTCTAGAGTGGTGAGTGCTCCTTTATACGAACTGGGATGAAAAGTTTGTGGGGGAAGATACGTAGTACATGCAGTGGATTGTTGTTATGACACTTAAACCATAGCCAACTGACATTTGGTGAAACACCACATCAGCCTCCTCCAAAGAACCCATTTCCAATGGTAAAGCAGGATCCCGAGGGCGCCACCTACCGTCCTTTTGTTGGGTGGGCAAAATTTAGACGTTGACAAATTATTTTGTATTCGTTCATTGCCACTTTTACCAACGTGCTTTTACTGTCATGTCTTGACCTTACCTTATGAAACAATCCACACTTGCTTTTTATGGGCGCAAACTCATAATGCTTAATATTGATGATACTTGCACTTGAAACATTATTGATATTATCAATAATGTTTCATAGATAATTTCAACTAACTAAACACATTATTTACACAGAGATTACTCTTAAAAAATAACTACAAAAACAAATCGCTTTTCTGATCACGGCACACTTGAAACGTGATTTTCTAGCTGTGCATTTTGATTCCATCATCAAGTGTCAAACAAAGTTCTGACTGACTATCAAAGTGAATAAATAAAGGATAACAAACGTGTGTAGACAAAAACATTTGTTATTTTATATATTATTTATTATACGTTGATTTATTTGCTTATTATTATTACTAGATTTTCACTCCCAAACAAATCATTCCACTTGCCGTCCATTGCATTGATTATTATTATTAATACGTAAGATGAAACTTCAGGACCAATCAACTTTGATGATGCCATCAAAGTTGCGGTCAATCAAAGTTGCGGTCGCAATGGAGTTATAGAATCAAGGCGGAGTTATAGAATCAGGGCCCTGGCCCTGATTCTATAACTCCATTGCGACCGCTTAGCAATTATTTCAATGTTAATCCTTATGGAAGAAATTGCTAAGCGGTCGCAATGGAGTTATAGAATCCCACCTCTGTTGGTAAAAAAACGGCGGCGTCGATACCTAGCGCTATTTGCGGAAAAAGCCAAACACTAATTTACAAAAATTGAATCCTAGAAAATACGCGATTGGAGAAGGCTGATGTGGTGTTTTCATCCACGAAATGTCAGTTGGCTATGCTTTAACCTTCATTTTAACAGAATCATGAGTTTGATCTGGATATTTGACCAAACTGAATTAGTAAATGTTTGACTAGTGATGAAACAAGTAGGTATTTCGAAAATTGTATTGATGAACAAATAACTGGAATTGCTCGTTGCTGAGGTCAAATGTATCCTGTATTAGGGACTATATTTCTGTTTATGCATGTTTTTAGATTATTTTCACGATTCATAATATATTATTGAAATGAAATGGGTTATTATCGTGTATGAAACAACTTTATTTGTGCCGACGTTTCGAGGTCCGTGGTGATCTCTTTTTCAAGGCAAAAAGTACAATAGTTTGAATGTCAAAAAAATAAAAAACAGAGAAATTTGTATTCTCCCAATTTGTATTGTATTCTCCCAATATTTAGTAGGTCTACAGTCAATAAAATGTGTCAACATCTGTAATTTTTAGCCAGTGCCGAGGCGCAACAGTCAACCGGGCAAGCCTGTGAACAAGAGCGACGAGCCCGGTGTGAGTGTGATACACATGTCGCTGTCATTACGTGAAGACGTGAAGCTTGAGCAGACGGAGAATGCCTGGAAGCCCGACGTGATGAAGACCATTGCAGCCGTTGAGGGCGACCCCACAGAGGTAAAATCATTTTGGAATCGTAATCTCCAGATAAGAAGTGAATAGTGTGGATCAGCTGCGTTGATGTCAAATAATGACATTATTTACTTTCTTTATTGTTTGACCCTAAATATGAAGAAACCAGAATACATAATCGAACTCGACTGTTTGCAATTAAACTTTGCAGCCTCAAAGTTTAAGGGGGTGTTCTTTAAATGTTTACGAGGCCTGTTCAAAAAGTATCCGACCTCAATTTTTTCAGCTGAAAATAATCAAGCACAGGTGGTGACCGCTCCCGGTATGTATGTACCTTCATGCGAATGCGTGAATTTTTTCCAGCTCGCAGAGAGCATCAGTGGCCTGCAGTCAGCCTATGAGTGAGGAAGCCTCATCATTGCCCGTCGCATTTCATTTTAGGCAAAATGACTGAACGTCTTGAACAGTCTCAATTTTTGCGTCTAGCTTGGTGATACTTAAGTGGAAACAAATCGGAAGATTAATCAGGCATTCGGCTACGATACCATTAGCTTGACCCAAATATAAAAAGAGGTTTAATAGATTTAAAGATGGCCGCACATTAGCAGAGAGCGAAACAGCCCCAAAAAGCCGAAATGACGGGGGAATTGACCAAGTGCGGACTTTGGTTATGCAGAACCGTCGACTTACTGTCCGAGAACTTGCGGATGAAGTGGGATTAAGCACTGGATCGGTACACTCAATTTTGATCGAGAATTTGGCCTTGCCGAGAGTGTCCACCAAATTCGTGCCAAAATTGCTGATGATGGAGCAGAATGCACTTCTTCTGCAAGTCTCATTCCTTGCATCTGATTCAGAGTTTTTTGGTCCAACAAAGCACTTCTGTAGTTCATCAAGCTCCCTACTCTTCCTACATTGATCATTGTGGTTTTTGGCTGTTCACAAGCTGAAAATGTCGCTGAAAGGGATCCGGTTTGAGTCGCGAGATGAGATTATGAAGAAAACGACGGCTCAGCTCAACTCACTTCCGAAAAACGGCATTTTAAAAATGCTTCCAACAAAGGCAGGATCACTGGAAGAAGTGTGTGCGATCCCAAGCAGAGTTCTTTGAAGGGGATTATAATTGGAGACCTCTGGCTAAAGGTCGGATACTTTTTGAACAGACCTCGTCGTATGTCTGTATTATAGTACCTTTGAATTTTCTCTCTACCCACAGAAACTGTACAAGTCTGTGCGAGGCATCCTGAACAAGCTTACCCCGCAGAAGTTTGATACGCTGGTATCACAAATGCAGGCGCTACCCATCGACAACGAGCACAAGCTCAAGAATGTCATCAATCTAGTCTTCTTGAAGGTAGTACATTTTCTTTACTCACTAGATAGTTTGTTGCAGCTGCACTTTTAACGGCTTCAGAGCAGATTCTTTATCTGGAGCTAAGTACTAATAAGTGCAAGAACAAACTTTGTGCCCAAAATTCAGCAAATTTCCAGCGATTGCGGCTATAATGCTTGTACACAAATTTTGCAGAATGAATAAAATGTAGATAGGTATAGAAGGTAGTGATAAAATTTAGCATAGGCTAGTTTGTTATTTGTAGTTCGTTTACTTACTTACTAGTTACTTCTAGAACAAAGGTGTGTTCATATTCTTCACACAGTCTATTTCTAGTAAAATTCCTGATGTAAATGATCTCGATTTGTCCTAATCATTTCCCATGAAACTAATTATTCACAAAGAACTATGTAAGTTAGCAAATTTGATAAATTACAAAATAGTTTGTTTAGGGCCGGTATAACCAAAGTTAATCTGAGCCGGATTAACTAAATATTGGACTAAATTGGCGGCACAGCCAATAGATACCTCAAAATGAGTGAAGCAATTGAATTTTATCCAAAAGTTAGTTAATCCAGCACAATTTAACTTTGGTTATTCCGGGCATTATGTAAATACTAAATGATAATTTTGTGTTTGTTGCCCAGGCGGTGGACGAACCCGTTTTCTCGGTCGTCTATGCTCAGATGTGCAAGGTGCTCTCTGGTATGCAAGTGCCTGCCGAGCGCCAGTTGCCCACCGATCCCCCTCATGTCAACTTCCGAAAGCTCATCGTCAACCGCTGCCAAACTGAGTTCGAGAAGAACCGTGAGGCAGAACTTGACAAGGAGGCTCGACTTGAAGAAATCGAGCAGGAAGATGATCTGGTAAGTAATTGATTATATCGGATTGATTGCTTTGATTTGTAATGCTTGGCTGTTGTTATGATGAGATTTGTTGTCATGCCAGACTGGAGTTTCTGAGTTCAATGATTGAATAATTAATTCTGATGAACAACACATATTATAAAAACTATTTCTACAAAATTGGTTTGATTGTGAAATCGAAGGCCAATTTTAGAACTTTGTACCTACCACCTGATGAACATATCTTATGTTATAACTTTTTGTTTCCAGGAAAAAAAGAATGAACTCTTGTTAACCTTTGAAGAAGAGGAAAGGAGAGTACGAATGAAGTCAGTAGTGTGTATTAGGTACGTTGGAAGCTGAGAGTACTTTGTTAAATCTTGAACAAAGTGTAGTACATAGTGTGTTGACTGGTGCTTTGTGCAGATTTATTGGCGAGCTGTTCAAGCTGCAGATGTTTACTACTGGCATCATGCATCGCTGCATATCGCATTTACTGTCCTCCGGTGACGAAGAGAGCCTAGAATGTCTCTGCAAACTTCTAACCACCATTGGAAAGGACCTGGAGAGCAAAGGAGGGCCCAGCAATACCAACCAGCCCAATGTGAGTCATCACTACATATCAGTCATTCTTCTACATCTACTTTCATGTTTCACTTGAACTCTCCCTACAGTCATCATTCTTATTTATCTCTTATTCAGCAATCTGATCTGCTGAACAATTCAGCCAGTCTTAAAAACTTTTCTAAATTTTACTGCAAATAGGTACCGTCAGATAGGGTCACTTTGAACAATTTTTGGTCATTTTTATCATTTTCTCTCTAAAATGAAGCCCAACAAAGCTGATTATTTTACCTAGTCCTGTCCACGTGCTAATGAAGAGAGCAAACTTCAAACACATTTTCTATTTTGCCTCCAAGACATGAAAAAAAAATTAAAAATTGGTGTTCAAAGTCACCCCGCGAGTGGGGTCACTTTGAACACCAAACATTTTTTCACTATAAATCCTAATGCATCCATGATATGTTCAAAGTAACCCCATAGGCGTGATCAGCATGAAGAGGACCATAGGAAAATCTACTTTTGTAGATTTTGTTCAGCATATTAAATGTAATTTAAGGACTTTTTCAATATTCAAAATATTTTGCTTCATATTAGACCAAATTTTTATACTGTTCTAGTAATAATGGAAGTTATTGGTACACATAGAAAAATTCTACACATTATATTTAGTAAGCAAGGCATTTTGGTTTATTTGAGAACACATCTTGTAACATGGTATTTTTATCAGTGTGCGTGGAAGGCGCTCGCAGCCATAAATTTACGCATGTTCATTTCAATGATTAACAGTAGAAATTCACGTTAATGATTAAAAGTTCATAGTAGAGGAACAATGCGTTCAAATGAGATATTAAACAACATTGTGAACCTCCTATTCAATATACGTTGAGGCAATTTTTTATGATGTCTCGAATGTGTAATATTGAGGTGTCCTCCTTTTGCGGCCAATAGAAAATGTTCTTCGATTCCCTCCATAAGAATTTGAATACATGTTCATTATCATAAGGTTCCATTTAATCAGATATTTGACTGACATAATGTTTGGTTGTCTTCTTGGACGATAATCCAACATGTTCAAAGTCACCCCAAAAACCCTTAAAAAAATTGTATTTTCCAAATATTTTTTTTTCTCAAAATATGATTGTAGTAGACACCTGGAAACTTCACATTTTCTTGTCAATGGATCAAAGACTTCAAAAAAAAATACTGTAGCCAAGAGGAATCCACCTAGAGATATGTAGGTACAATGGAAAGTTTCAGACCCACAAAATTTGTGAGTTTTTTAGTAGTTCTATTATTAATATTTTGACACCCTTTTTGATACAATATCTTGGAAAGAACAATGTTATCATACAAGGTGATCCATAAGGAAACAAAAAAAAATATAAAGTCCAAAGAAAGTGTTGGACATGTAGTACATATAAAAAAATAATAATAATTATTATTATTTATTTTAAAACACATATATAACACATACATTAGATACATATTATACATGCATTTACTGGCAGTGGGAGTAGAGCGAAGCCCCGTAACAACATGTGCCCCACTGCCAGCTTGAGCAAAAAGTCATAAATACAATTAAAAACACAATAAAAATACAGACTAAAGATAAATTACAATTACATTACAATTACATTATAAACAAAATTGACAAATTGTTCAAAGACACCCCAGGGTTCAAAGTCACCCCAGTTGACGGTAACATTCTTAATTAGTAGCAGGTACACTCTGCAAAAAAAATTGATTTGACCAAATTTGAATAACTGCTGGTCATGTCCCATAACCAATCAAAGCTTGTTATTATCATTGAAATGTGAGGTCACCTACTAGAGGGAGACAATGAGGTCGCTTAGACTGACTTCTGATGGTGCGATCTTACATTTATCAGCCTATCAGATTTATTGAACGTTCAATTTTTGTTTGGACAAGTGTACATAACAGAATTTGTTTCTGTTGCCGTTTGGCCATTCGAGCAAATGTGTGACTCTTTTCTCCTTGTGCGCAGGACTTGACGCAGTACTTCCACCGCATGAAGGAGATTGCCGACCGTCGTGGCTCGGGCAGCGTGTCTTCGCGCATGCGCTGCATGCTGCTGAATGTGATAGAACTGCGCCAGAGGAAGTGGGTGCAGCGCTGCGACGACGCCAATCCCAAGACCATGGACCAGATCCAGAAGGAGGTCGAGCGCGAGATGATGGACATACACCTCGCTCTGTCCCAACAGCCTCCGCGGGCACCCAGAAGGCAGGATGACCGGAGCATGGGCGACCGAAGAGGTGGCAACAAGAACAGTTAGTTGATTTGCTACGATTCATTGTAGGCTTCCCTGAGTGCAAACTGTATTATTTTTTAATTTACCGTATTTTATAATGTGCAGAATTAAATGACCGGTACATAATAAACTTATATTCAATGGAATTTTGACATTTTTTGAAGTTTTTAGTTCTCACAGGAAAGTCTTTTGTCAGCACATGTTTTCTTGAAGTACAGGAAGTGCACATTTTGGTGCATTTTAAAATGGAGATTTACATATTTATTTATGAAGGCATGCAGAGTTCCAATTTAAGTTCGTAATTTTCTAACGGTTGTCGAAATTTTAAACATTAATGTCCATCTTGATTAGTGGAATGCGGGAATTAATTTGTAAGTATCGTACATGTGCCTCATGTAGGCTAGTTGTTCCATTGTGATTTCAGGGCGAGATTCCAAACTGCAAGATGCAGGGTGGACTAACGTTCCTGCTATGACAAACAGAAATCTAGTCGTCGACTCGAGCAAGAGCAAGGCGATCAAGGTAAATATGAACAGACTTACGCCGAAGGAAACATTACGCAACTTCGAGGGTAAATCGCAAGACTATAATCTGATTGTTGACGCAGGGTCAGACCGAGATCGACAACTACATGTCCCTGGGCTCGGGTTTGCAGTTTAACGAGTGGGCACGCGGTACGGGCGGTCGGGCCAAGAGTGAAGAGAAGAAGCCCTCTTCGCATAACAACAACAATAACAACAACCTCTTCAACGTACTACAGGACACTGACTTCAAGTAGGTATTTCCTTCGTAATCGTAGTATACCTAAGTACTGGATACGTATGGGATTACTATAGTAGCTAAATTCCACACTTGAGATGCAGGACAAAGTGACAAGGAAGATTACCTACTAGTACATATTAAGCACTTTCACTTCAAATGATCTCAAATTACTTGCCTAGTTGGATATTAATTAACTAGACTTTTAATGCCTGTTAAATAATATTCTATTATTGTAAATGTAATTTTTACCTACTTATGATATGAATTAGCATTTCAAATGATATCCTCTAAGCACCATATTTTCATATTGTATTCTCAGGGTACCTAACGTTGTTATCCCCACTTTTCTAAACAACTTGTCGAGTCAAATTATTCAATAACTTGAAGAAGGTAATCAAAATGATTTGGTGCACTTCTATAGTAGGTATATTCTATTTATTTAATGAAAAGAAGATTTGAAACATTTTGTTAAAAGCATGAAATTGCATATTTATTTAATTAATAAATTTCACAGATTATAAATGTACAATAGAGGTATTTATTTACTAGCCTAGGTACAAGGATATGAACTCAATCTAGTAGGTAGTAGGAAGCTTATAGCTCAACAACATTAAAGTATAGTGCATGTTTCCTATTACTTCAGTTTGTGAAGTAGTATTGCCCAGCATTTACACTCGTCTATTACTTGAAAGATGAGTTAACTTACCGAGCAAGAGTGTACTCGATGTTTTCAGTCCACTTGTTTTGTTCTCTGCTCTCAGTAACCTGAGACACACCATGGCAAAAGCACAAGCAGCTTGACTTGTGTCTTTGTGAACCACCAATAAGTTGTCCCTCTCCATCGTCGCATTAAGAAGTCTTCACTGGCCTTTGAGTTGCAAGAGTTTTCGTCATTAATATGTATTTTTTTGGATGATAGTTTTGAATGTATCGATTTACAAAGAGTGTGTATGTGTGAGTATGCACGTCTGTATGTTGTATTTTTGTATGTCATTGTACGATCCATCTTTAGCTCCGAAGCACTCGATATCAAGTACGAGAACTGTCACAACTCAAGGCCATCGGGGTTGAACACGAGTGTCGACTCCTTGTGTAGCTATTATGTAGCCGGTGACAAAATAAGAACAATTACTCGCCGTCACAATCAGTCACTGCAGATGCCAATGTCACAATATGAATTGATAAATCACACATTCTCGTCTCGAAGTCCGTTTTGTGGCGTGCCGTGCTCCAGATGGTGGAATGGTCGATGTGAAACACTGAACAAATCATTAATAAGTCCCCCGTCAGGCCATTCCGTCTGACAACTCCCATCGTTCGCATGCAGTTTGTTCCCAACCCCACCCAAGCAGTCATTCCCCAGGTGACCAGTCACGTGCCTGCCTCACTCATCAGGGACCCCACTGCGAGTACGTGCAGATCACTGAGCGCAGCGCGAACCCTGGTCTCAAGACGGTCGAGCCGAGATCTGAAAGAATAGAGAGGCTGTGAAGGAAACTTGGTTAGACAAACATCGCTTCTTCCCGACAATAAACGTAAACGCTGGGCAATACTATCCGAGAGCTATGTTTAAAGTCCCTACATCAGCATATTACTTGGAATTTTACAATTAACAAATATTAGATATTGTTGTGCTAATGATTAATATAGAGTGGCATGAATAAACAATTCTTCGAGTCTTCTTCGATGAAGGAATGTTGTGGGTGACTGAACGATCTCGGACTGCGGGATGCTGTCGATCTCAGCTGTGATATGTGACTCTTGTTGCTCTTGCCAGCATCTTCCTCAATAGAAGCAATCTTCACTGTATTCTTCCAGAAGAAAGACTTCTCGTTCATTTCTTCATCAGCTATCGGAGAAATTCTTGTGTGTAAATTTTCTAATCTTCTGTGAAAGCTTCTGATGGATATTAAATCAGTTTGTATTCAATTAGTTCATAGAGATATGTTAATTTACTTTAGTAAACTCAACTCTAAATAGGAATTAGTTTTCCCAAATTTAATTATCAACTGCTCTTGGATTTTCTAAATCTGAAATGAATTTGAATCACAATTTATTGTTTGGGTAATCGTGACAACAACAAAATACACTTATTGTTGGCTACATATTGTACATATTATATTTACATGTTGCTGTTCATTGTTAAACATTTATAACACTTGTATGAATTTAAAAATGTAAGTATCACTAATTTCTGTGAACATCAATAAAAAAATATTTGCCACATAGATTTTGCAGCATTTTACAATAAACTTTGTCATAGATCAACATTTGAAGCCCTCTGCTCTGGACCAATTATTGTTCACTGCAATTTCGGGAGGGTTTTCATCTAGCGTGGCGTGGTCAGTGAATTATGAATGATAATGTATACTGTCGTGCAGTCTTCATTTAGGAAAATTGTACAAAATTTCATTGACGCACAGTGAAAGTCTAATAGATGAATAAACAGTAAATACGTGTTTATTATACTAGGTTTTGCCAGGTTCACCTCGGATGAATCCGAATCAACCTTCAATATGTGCTCATAATGAGTAGCGTAATACTGATTCTCATTTGCAGACATTTCAATTCGCAAGCCATTTCACTGCTAAACTGAAAGTAGTAAGGCCTAATGAAGACCTAATGTCTAATTGGGATTCTTATGTGCTAGATAAATCCTCCTGTTCACTGGGCTTGAAATGGATTCAGCATCCTAATTTGTGTTCTTCACAGCCTGGTCTCAAACACAAATTTTCTTAATCAATTTTCTCTTCAAATTCCACACTTAAGAAGGCTGAGTAGTGAGCGCCTGAGGCCTTGAAGAGTTTTTTAATCGATTTTTATCAATATCTTTTACCAATGTAATTGTTAAAAAAATATAGCTTTGTACGAGTATTCAGAACAGTTCAATGAAAATAATTTCATAGTTTGGAATACGTTATTATTTTATTTTATCCAACAGATGTTTAGTGCCATAATTTTACTAATTTTCGGGCACTAAACGTCTGCAGGACAAAGTAAATCTAATAAACCATTACAAACTATGGAATTATTTTCATTGAACTTTTCTGAATACTCGTACAAAGCCTTATTTTGTTAACAATTACATTGTTAAAAGATATTGATAAAAATCGATTAAAAACTCTTCAAGGTCAAACTCACTACCCAGCCGTCTTAAGTGGGTACTGGGGCTGGATTCACGAAAAGTATTATCTGCTAATACGTATTATCTTTTGATTTAATACCAGGAACACCATGTTAAATGAAAGATAATAGTAATACCAAAGATAGTACGTATTAGGAGATAATACTTCTTTGTGAATCCAGCCCCTGGGTTGTATCCCTTGGCTGGAAACCGCATATAACTCAAATTATCAGTATGCGCATGTGCAAATACTAGAATCGGTCTCAGAACATGTGCAGACCGATCACGTGATCCACACACGGGCTGGAACCCAGTGTGATACCCACTTTACACTACACAACCTACCTGATTCGAGAAAGTTTCTTGAATGATTTGTTCCTTTTCAGCAGCCAGCGAGGGAAGAAGAGTGCTCCATCTCCGTCAATGGAAAAGGAGCGAATGTTAGCTAACTACAAACCATTCGCCGCACATTCTTGGCGCAGCTCGAGTGTTCAGCAGACCTCCAGGTGAGTTCATTACAAGAAGATAGATCTTCTTATTGTAAGATTTTTAAAAAAATGCGATATTTAGTTCTATTTCCTTGTGATTCTCTTCTTCAGTACCTAATTCTTATTTAAATATTTTATCACTGTTCTTTCGATTCTATTTGGTTTAGGAAAGAATTTACCTTAAAGCTAATTTACTCCAACTATTTAAGTTACCTACCACCTACTTCAATGGTACACAGTCTGTTAATTGCCTGGGCTTGACAAGTTGTAGCCCTGCTTTTTGTTGTGTCCATGTCAAGTTCTATTATTTTAGTGTTTGTACCTAATTGTCATTGTGAGGCCATCACCTTTGTCCATACATCTGTGCTGGAACAAAAGCTCAACCGGTCTGAGTGACAGTTTACCTCCCATTTTCTTTTTTCTGCGATGGATTGAGCCGAGTGTAACGGAAATGTTGTTCCTTGCAGTCCGCGATGCAGTGGCAGCACCAGCATGGGCTCACAACCAAGTTTGGGGACAGCGAGCAGCGAGAACATTAGTCGGCCTCCGTCCGACAAGCTCAAGCCTCGTGTTCTCACCCCGGAAGAGGTCACCAAGAAGACGATGCAGGTCGTTGGCGAGCTGCTCGGCAGTAATATACAACAGGTGCATAGGATTTTACTGGGAGTGAAATCTTATTCTAGATCTCAATTTCCAAAGTAAAAGAGAATTAGTTCAGAGGTCACATCAAGCTCAATATCTTTTTGGGACGCTATTTACTGTCACTTCACTGGTCAGTGGTTGGTGAATGAGAGCACTCCATATTTTTTTGTAATTTCCAAAATGTGTGATGCTTGTTTATGGTCTTGTCAACACAAGGAATGTATTCATTTAATATGAACAGTGAATGTGATGCTTTCAGATAACTACATAACTTTTATTTGCTCTTAATTTAAAACATTGATTTTTTTACTAGGTATTCACTGGTCAGAAATAATGTCATTCAACTTGGTACTATGTTTTGTTTCAGGACTGTGGGGAGATCGTTCAGGAAACGTTCACTCCGGCACAGATGAACTTGTTCGTCACCGAGTGCTTGAACGTTGTGGTAGAGAAATCTGCGCAGAACCGGCATACTGTAGGGACATGTATGTGTTACCTCATTCAGAGTAACATCATGAAAAAGGAGCATTATGTCGAGGGTCTCAAAGGGATCGTAGCTACTGGTGACGATATCGCCCTAGATATTCCCAAAATTTGGCTGTACCTTGCGGAGATAATAGGTAAGTTATCGATTCTCACTCGTCTCTTCAGTGTACACTTCATCTGCACTCCAATTATTAACGTTTGTTAATGTCTTTTTCAGCTCCGCTTCTGTCTTCTGAACTTATTTCTTTCACTGATTTCCGAGATGCGATTCAGATTTCAGAAAAAGCATCTCAAATTATTGTAGAAACTTTACTATTATTATCTAAAGATGTGGTGAGTTACATTTACATACATCTTCTTATGATTCATTTGTACTGAACCAAAGTAGGGCAAGTTTTATATTTATTATTTTGTTTGTAGGGTACCAGTTGGATTCGAGAGAGGTGGGAAAAGTCCGGCCTCAAATGGACTGACTTTATGGAACCGGGACTAGTCGAAGAATTTATCAAATCCAATGTAAGTTAATTTTTGTATGTAGGTATCTGCTTTCCAATTATTATTATAGAGCCTTTCTTTCTATGATGTTCTGTACGTCATGCCAGACTAGAGTTTCTGAACCACTGTGATTGTATAGCAGCTCTGATGAATTCATAATCATATTGACTTTAGTGTCCACTTTATGTACAATACAAACAACTGTCTTATAGTTTATACTGGCTTTTCAGAGCTTGGAATACACTGTTGGTGGAATGAGCACCGCCCAGCCAACTTCCAGTTCATCCTCTTGGACGATGGAGGAGATCCGAAAGAAACTGGTCACGTTCCTGAAAACAGAGGCTATGTTTTCCTCTTCGTCATCCTTTGACCAAGTTTTTGATTGGATCGCTGTAAGTGTCTAGAATAGATTTGAAGTGAAATACATTGTATGTTGTTCGTGCTTTTGTGGTGTAAAACACTAGATGACAGCTTTCATTGTCCATATGTAATCGTGATGGTGCAATAGCTCAACAGGCCTGAAGTGTACACAGTTACTAGAAGTGTTCTAGTTTAGTCTAGACTCTAGACTGTTCAGATCCAAGATAGTTTGCTTATAGACTATTGTCTTTTTCAGGATAATGTTGGTGACCGTGTTAAAGAACCTTTGTTCTTCCGTGCCTTGATGTCAGCTATTTGTGACATTGCAATTTTTAGTAAGTGATTGTTACATAATATTTACATGTGTTGCATTATTGCATATTAAGTTAAAACTCTTCCGAATCGGAATAAGGCGTATGTATTATAGGCAGCGTGTTTAGACTACTACAGATAGCGCTGCAAAAAGTACATACAGAGCCACCTAAGCTGTGGGAAGGAAGCTTACCTTTGGCAAGGCGTCCAAGTCGCTTCAGTTATACGTTATGTTGCTGCACATATTACGCATTATCACTCCTTAAAATTTACACAAGTTTATCAATGTTTATTCAAATGTCAAATGTTTATTCACCTTCAAAATATTAATAACAAAGTGTTCACAATTTCACTGAATCTGATCACAATAGTAATTTGCGCGACTTGGTTCTGATTCCGAAATATTTTGAATACATTTGTTGACATCTGATCGGTTGCTAGGTCACGGCCAATGAGAAATGAAACAGTTGAAGATCATTCCCACAAATGTTGCTTATTTCTTTCACTCGTGGCGCTGGGGGTATGAACTCTCGGTGCCCATACTTATTGTCTTATTTTATAAACAATTATATTTGTGACCAATCATCTTACACGAATAAGATTCAAAGTAGGCTTTGGAAAAATCAATACAGGCTGCTACTAGTATTATTATTATTAGTAAATGCAAATTTACTGCAGGAAAATGTTTACTTCATCAATAATGACAGAACGGTAGGTACTCTCAAAAACGAGTCTATGAACTAGCTTCACTCGCTAGCAGTAATTGTAACACAAATTACGATCCTACTATGTTAATAATAATACATACATTGTCTTAGTACCATGTCTTCCTAGAGTGTCACACAGATGCATTTTTTTGTTGGATCCAATGATTATTTCATATGAAAGTAGTGGCCTGACCTTTCTGAGGACAAATATCTGAATGAGAAGCCAATTTAAAAAAGTGCTGGACATGTGATATTTTCTTCCTTTGTGTGTTCTTCCTTATATACAATGTTGTGTGTGTTTGTGTCACAGAAAATGAGAACACATCGTGGAAGCTAAAAAAGGGTGTCATCCACCGGCATCATAGTCTACTACAGAAGTACGTCGACAACAGAGAGCAGTATGAACTTCAGTGCTTGTACGCCATCCAATCTTTGATCCATCAACTAGAACACCCCCAAGGTGAGTTACACTTTTGTGCCATACACAATAGATGTACTAGCGCTCTTGCCCTTAGAGCTTAATGAGAGTGTTCCGATGTAGTAAATGTTCAGGATCAGTCTCATTGTATTACAGTCATGGGCGTCCACAGGGAGGGGCAAGGGGGGGCACTTGCCCCCCCCCCCCCCTGGATGTCAGGAAAACATAACATTTTTCTGGTGTTTTATGTATAGTTTCATTTTGTAACCAAAAAACCTAAAGAAAATTGATTTCAAAGTGTAAAAAAGCAAAAAATGCCCTGCGGGGCAGGTTTGAACATGTCTCCCATCACCCCAAAGTGCAAAATTTTTTAAATATTTAATATTTCAACAATTAAACCTCATAACTTCTCAAAAAATCTAAATTGATTTCAAAGTGTCCAAAAATCCAAAAATGCCCTGCAGGCAGGGTGGGGGGCACACCCCCACGCCCCCCTTAACCCTTAAAATATTGTTTTCCTTGCCTTTCCTTCCCTGGCAGAAATCCTGCTGACGCCCATGATTACAGTAGCATTATGTTGCTGATTTTTTTTAAATGGCCACCAGTTTTGAAACAAAACTAGGCTCAAATCTCGATCGTAAATTATTGGAGAACAATACCATAAACCAATAGAAAACTGTCAAATTTTGATAGTGTGATCGATGTAATGCCCTACCATTCTAATTACAATATCTTTTGTGGCAATTAGATTATTTCTTTCTTCCTGAAGTGGTTGTCGATCAATTAATGATTAACACTTGCACCTCGTTTTATATTTTCAGGCCTCTGTAGCAATATCTTCCAAGAGCTTTCGGACAACAATATATTCTCAATCGAAGCTTTCTTGTCTTGGGAAAACTGCAAAGACCCAGCCGAACAGGTGGGCAAGGGTGTTGCCCTCAAGTCGCTAACTTCCTTCTACACCAACCTCAAAGATAGCGAAAGTAGTTGTGACGAGTCTCGAGTAAGTTTATTTCCATTTCAACATTACAAGTAATGTATACAAGCATTGTCAGTGACCCTTAAGCATAAATATGTTTTGTCTAGGGTGTAGGTATATGGAATTTTATTATAATCTAATTAGTAATTTTACCATTCGAACAAATAAGCGATACGTGATGGAACCACTTCTGGCAGGAAACTTTTTAGATGCACTTTTTTATTTTGAAGTTTGTGTTTCTATAGGGCAGTGAAAAAGGAGAAACAATTGAAATTTAGATTTAGTTACAAGTTTACTTACAAGTTGAGCCAAATTTAATATAATTTATTTATATAAATATCCCCGTGATATCCTCCATTATTCCCCTTATGGCTAGTACCAAAGAATCCACCAGAGGTGGATTCAGAGGTGTTCCTTATTTTCTCGAATACTAATCGATAGTGCACTCCTACACGACACTTAGGCCGAACTCCATGCTTAGGCAAACAATGAACCGTTCTACGCGAGTGAACAGTCTTCGGGGTGATTGATTCAACAGTGAATCACGTATGATAGTACTTAATATTATTATGTTACTTATAAATTGTTTCTTGTTAATGAGTATAAACTAATTAATTTAAGAGGGCTTGGTAGTGAGCGTGGCCTTGACGAGTTTTTAATCGATTTTTATCAATATCTTTTTCCAGTGTAATTGTTAACAAAATAGGGCTATGGACGTGAATTCAGAACAGTTCAATGAAAATAATTTCATAGTTTGGAATAAGCTATTAGTTTTATTGTGTCCAACAGGTGTTTAGAACCCGAAAATTACTAAATTTTCGGGTTCTAAACACCTGTTGGACAAAGTAAATCAAATAAACAATTACAAGCTATGGAATTATTTTCAATGAACTGTTCTGAATTCACGTCCATAGCCCTATTGTGTTAACAATAACACTGGATAAAGATATTGATAAAAATCGATTTAAAAACTCTTCAAGGTCAAACTCACTACCCAGCCGTCTTAAGTGAGATAGGTATAGGTAGTTATGGCTGAGCAGACTAGACCGGTCTCATTTTGTACATTGGAACATTATAATGTAAAGCAAGTTGGTGGAACACAGTGAAAATGGTGAAGTTAAGTTATCAAAAATACTGCGGCAGAAAACGTTAAGTAAGTCAGTGTGTGCGTTTTTGGTCGGCACTCCAAAGAGCTTGCCGGAAACACTATATGAAATATTGTAGGTATTATTATTATGTTGTTGTTAATATTATTATATTCTTCTTTCATTGTTCTTATATTTGCTATTTGTTTGGTTTTTGTAAGCAATACAATGCCTTCGTCGATAGTTTTCCAATGATGGCTCGACGAAGTCTAGAAATCTAGGCATAATTTGTATATGAAGATGATTAATGGGTTTACTTACAGTAACCTTGATAAAAAAAACACTCCGTGTAAAAATACCAGCCAAGTCTCTTCAACTTAAAAAAAATAATGAAATCTAAAAATTCTGCACTGAAAAGTAGTGATATCAAAAAATTTGCCAAGTCAAAACTTTATTTGAAAATCAAAAAATACTTGGCGCATCGTGTATATAAATAGTTGAGAAGTATATGCCAGATATGAAATATACATCAAATATACATCTATACATATAATATACCTATAATGCCCTAAAAAACGATGCGCCAAGTATTTTTTGATTTTCAAATAAAGTTTTGACTTGGCAAATTTTTTGGTATCACTACTTTTCAGTGCAGAATTTTTAGATTTCATTATTTTTTTAAGTTGAAGAGACTTGGCTGGTATTTTTACACGGAGTGTTTTTTTATGGGGATATCACTACTTTTTTTAGTTTATTCTTACAACTTATGTGTGACACATATCAAATGAACAATTACTAAATCCTTTAAAAAAAAATCACCCTTTACAATTTGGTTATTCTCATGAAGAATAGCAAAGGTTTCATTCCAATCGGTCAACCCAGTTTCGAGATATGGCAACACTTCGGTTTTCAAAATGGCTGCTGAACTTTCTGCACTGCCACATAGAATTTATAACTACTAGGAAAACGCTCTGAGTAACGCGTTGATGAGCGAGCACGGATACGCGCAACACCTCGAACCGAAATTATGTTTATCGAAAATGTCCTTAAAAGCCAATAATTCTTGAATTTCGTCACATATGAAAATCTCCAACAATTCCTAAAATATTGGTCCCAATAACCACGCAAAGTTTTAAGTTGATCGATTGAACCTTTATGATTGAACGATTCCTTATTAATTTCCAAAAATCACAGGATATCGTTCAAAAAAATGTTAAACGGTCATATCAGTTTCATAATACGTTTGAAAGTTTCTGCTCTAACAACCTTGAAGTGAAGATTCGAAGATGCCGTGAAATATGAAATTCGAGAAATATGATAGCCATAACACGCAAAATATCCGTAAACTGTCGATAACTTTTGAATTTAAACACAGTTTAGTCTGAAAATTGTCAAAAATACAGATAATGGTGGACCCGATGACCATGCAAAATTTTAAGTTTATCGGTCAAACTGTTCTGGTTTAAATTTCAAAAAGCACATGAAATATTTTTTTAAATTTTAACCAATGGGAGGATTTGGCTGAAAATTTGTAAAATAAGAGACGATGTTGGTGTTAATGACCATGCAAAATATAAGGTCGATCACATTTGTCGAAGTCCATTTTCATTTTTTAGCCTATCAGGAGATGTTTATTTAAATTTCAACCAATTAATGGATTTCAAAAAAATTAGGGTCTGCAAACAGAGAAGGTTGGTTTTACATGTGTGCAAAATTTCAGATCGATCGGTGAAACGGTGCGACCTGTGTATCGGCTATTAGCAGCCAAAAACAAAAAAAAAACAAAAAAAACAGAGGTCCGTGCCAAAAGAGCCAAAAGGAGACGCTCGCTTCGCTCGCTCAATAAATGATGTGTATAATTTTAAGCTTTCTGAATATGTATTTATTGTATAGGAGGGGATGATAATAATTTATAAATTTGAATGACGTCATTTCCGGTCTCATAAATAGGAAAATTCTAGTTTGACTGTTCCCATTCCATAGAGATAGCCTTCCGAATCGTTTGGCGCTAGTTTCATACCGATCTGTCAACCAGTTTTCGAGACATATTACGTTTCTTCCGGTTTCAAAATGGCTGCTGAAATCACTGACCTCTTGAATTATAATTTAAACATGATTACATTTATTATTAGCTGTCTCAAATAGTATATTTATTGCATCAAAATGTAAATTTGTGAGATTTTTAAAATGTGTGACGTCATTTCCGGTTTCAGTATGGGAAACTGCAAATATTATTGATGATATACATAAAGTTGACCGTCTAAATTGTTTAGCGCTGGTTTCGTTCAAATCTATTTAGACGTTATTAAGATATGATGTCACTTCCGGTTGCAAAATGGCGGCTTTCTGTTGGTTTTATAACAAGTCAAATGAGATATCAAAAGTACATACGTTACATAAATATCAAAATAATTGGATCAAATTTGTTGCCGAAATGCCAATCGATGAATTTCAAATTTCATGACGTCATTTCCGGTTTCGTTAACAAAAATTTTAGTCTATTGCTATTGATAATCCATATAGATGACCGTCCGAATCGTTTGGCGCTATTTTCGTTCCAATCGGTCCAGCCGTTGTTGAGATATGATGTCACTTCCGGTTTCAAAATGGCGGCACAAAAAAGTCAAGGGGGGGAGGGCAAATCAGGCGCCAAAAGTGCACACGTGGTAAAAATTTGAGATCAATCGGTTCAGCGGTTTAGGCTGTGGCCTGTTTACCGGATTTGAGCTCCAGCCTACTACTACTACTACTACTACTGAGATTATTACTGATTATGAAAACCGCCCTAAAACACAATTTTCATGGCTTTCTAGCTCGCAAAGGGCGTAACCTATTATTCCCAAATTTGGTATATGTGGTGGGGTGGGCCATAGCTCGAAATTAAGATATTTCGCATTAATGTGAGATTTCCCAATTTTAAGATCCAGTAGGCCGAAAATGCCACTTTGATGCTTACAGTAAAAGTGGGTTTGCTCCAGCCTTTTTAAATGAGAGTGTGCGCGTGCCGTACGACTTGGCTGGCGTGGAGCGACCGCTCCACTAGATATATAAATGACTGGTATCATTGCAATCATCATCGTATCCTGTGTTGTGCACTGTCAATGCCTGCACAGGTAATTATTGGACTGTGACATGTAATTTTTCAAAGAATGTTATTGTTAGCTTGAGGAGAGTGGCTGCTGTTTCATAATACTGCCGCCTAGTCAACATTTCTTGTTCTGATAGCAAACCTGTGGCTCAACACTGTTTGATTTGCAAGTTTTTTAATACTACAGGATTATTGCTATGTCTACAATTGTTCATAAAGAGAGCTAGGTACCTATCTTGTTTCTTTATTAGTGTGAATTTATCAAGTAATTTAGATTGCTTTAATTTTTGCTAGAAAGTTACTGAGAATGACATACTATTTGCTTTCAGGATTGAGCTCAACGATGATTAATGATCCATTCAGACGCCGCGACGTTGTCCATGATTTGATGTCTTTTCTCTTCCTCCATCAAAACAACTGTCCCAAGAAGATGTCAAGGTATTTCACTTGTCTTCATTCTTAATGCTTCTTCCATGAGAGTGGTCAAAGAACTACCAGAACAGTTCATATCAGTGACATTTTAATGAGTGGACAACGTAAGATGTGTACATAAATTATAGTTCCTAATCTACTGAATGGAAGGTAGAGTAAGTGTCTTTATTTTTAGCAATACGTATAAAACAACAAACATATTAAATATTTTTTCAAAAACTTTGTTGTCAGAGATTGTTTAAATAATTTGTAGAATATGTAGAAAATCAACATAAAGATGTATAGATGAAGAGAGGACCAAGAGGGCTTGTAATGTCGAAGTTGATCAAGTGGCAATAGTAAACCTCTCTCCGGGATAGGTTGTACGTTGGAATCATTCTTCACGTCGTGAAGACACTGTCTGTTGATTCTGTGCAGGTTTCTTCGATACTCAATGAAATAAAAACTATAGGTTACACCGTTACATCACTGTAAAAAGATGTGATTATACTGATCAGTGATTACTTTTCTAAAAAAATTGAGTGAACTTGTTCACTGTTTTATGTGTGGAATTTGAATGTTGAAATGTTCTTTGTGGTCCAAATCTTTTTCACTTAGTTCATTTCTGTGTACCTACGAGTTGTTTACTAATCAGTACCTATACCAAATTTTAAAGAATAATACATAATATAATAGAGCATGTTGAATAATATGAGTACCTGTACAAAAATAGCAATTATCAAGCTTATTTTTATAGGTATTTTATTTTGCTAATTAATAGAGAGAATCTATGAATTATTATGAAAATGCAATTATTTTAATTAAAATACAATATAAAACATGGCATTTTAATAAACCTGCTACCTTTTCTTATTTGCATAACCCCCAAACCATCTACCTTTCTCTTTTTTAATTTGCGGTGTATATTTAAAAATAAAATGCTCCACAAAAAAGTACCTAATGAGCATCTTTTCTCAGAAGGTACTGAATTTTTTATATAATTTTTTTTTTTTGAGTAGACTTGGCTGGTATCAAAATAATTTCACTTCTGTGTCAAAATGGTGGCATAAAACATTCATCATAAGATTTCAGCTACTCCTACGCACATTTTTATCCTGACTTTGATTCTCATTACTTTTGACAAAAATGTTGAGCCCATTTTTTTATTATTCAAAATACATGATGGCATTAGGCATGCAATCACAGCAGTGAAAACTAGAGCTCTGTAGGATATTCCTAAACGAAGTTATAGCGCAGAAAAGACGGATAGGGGGTGGGTAACGCGTCATTCACACCCAACTCAGCCGCAAAGCCGGCAAAGGTTGGGTGGGACCTACGTCACAACAACCAGGTTTTTCAAACTTCGCGGGGCTCTAGCGCCTGAACCAAACATCGCATCGCGTTCGCGTTTTCGACATTCTATTTATGGTTACAATATCTACAATATTTTCTATTTGTTGACCATGACAGCTCACCTTCAATATTTGGTTGAATAAGAAGAAAAAAGTATTCCATTGAAACATGATAGTTTTTTTTATTACCTATATATCTATTATTCTATTATATTATAGGTACTTACATTTAATGATTATACTTTATTCAGATTACAATGTATGAGTACAAAATGTGAACAGTTCTTTCAAAACAACAATAATAATAATCCTTCGCCCGGTTCCATAGTTGGGTCGGGGGGTGGCCAAGGCCACCACTTGCTAGGGCCTCGGACTCCTGAGCCAGCTGGCCAAGCTTGGCTCTTCCTCTTCTTCCCCACCAGCTTCTTCCACTTCTTCCTGTCTTCCCACCAACTCTCCTCTTCCACTTCTTCCCACTTCTCCAACCTCTCTCGCACATCCTCTGCTACCACTTCACTCCACTTCTCCCTCGGTCTTCCCACTCTCCTTTTGCCACTCCTGGCCACTTCAAACTCCCGCCGTGGTATTCTATTCCCTTGCATCCTCTTCATGTGCCCAAACCACCGTAGCCGCTCTCTACCCAGTTTAAAAGTCAACCTCTCCACATTCAAGTCCCTTCTAATTTTCTCACTCCTGATCTTGTCCATCTTCGTTAATCCTTGCGCACTCCGTAGAAAGTTCATTTCTGCTGCTTGTAACATTATTAATAATTAATTTGATATCAATACAAAACTGGTTGGTTGCATCGTAGCTCTGGTGTAAAAATTGTGATACGAAAATACTCGATTTCTTCGCCTTCACCTTGTCATATAGTTGCCCCAAGTTTATAACTATTGGGTTCATTGAGGATAATGGCGAGTGTCGGTGGCAAGCCGACGTTCCAGGTCGACGTTTTGATCGTTCCAGGTACGATCCTGGACTATCCAGGTTTCAAGTTTCAAGGTTATTTATTTTTCAAATGTTTACAAGTTTCGGTTGGATTATTGTATTTGCATACCCCTATAAGCGATGAGTATAAACGAAGCGATTGTGTCTGGACATGCTATGAGACATAAATAATCCAAAATACAGTACTAAGTAGTAAATGTGCATATTGTTGACACAATGAAATATTGATTTGTTTTGCCAGTGATTTGGTTTGGTTAACACGTTACTATATTATGTATAACTTATTACAATCGATTAGCTGTGAAACAGTCGTATTGACGTTTGCATTCATATTATTTGTCAGCCCTTGTATCATCAACAAATAAGGCATCCAATTTAAAAATGTGGTAGTTCTGATCAAAACTGATAGGTCACCGGTTCGATCTCCGGTTCAGCCAGACGTTTTCTGTACGTTTTCCTGACGCAAATGCCCCAATGTTCAGTACAATTTGTGATAAAAATAATCATTCTGCAAATAAATCATGACAAATTTAGAAACCTTTTCATCTTCTAAGTGAACATACAATCTTTTTTTATTTTACACTTTGGGTGGCACGCATTTAAAATATTTTTGGAACTTTTTGAAAATAGCTCGGAATGCATTCTCGGTCATTTTACACTGCCAATTGTAGAATAAATGTACATGATAAATGTAAATGAACAATGCTAAGTAAATTAATTTAACCTGTTGAAGTAGCCAGTACATTGTCAGTATTGAGAACCGAGTCACCAGTATTGTGTTGCCATAAGTGTGCCAGTAGAGTTGTTAGGTATAGGTAATGGAATGCAACTCACGTCCATCAAGCTTCATCTCAGCAGCCCAGCATCCCGACACGGGCAGATCCACACCACAGCGATCATTGAACACTAGGCCTATACATGAGCAGCAGCTCCGATCATTTACTGGAAATCAAGAGAAGAAAATCAGTTCTTATCTAACGCTCCAACTATCCCCAAAAAACATTTAACACTATAGCCCAAACTTATTGTCGTGTCCCAAATTGACTTATTGCTACAAACCTCTCTAACAAAATAAGAAAAAAAATTACCTACCGCCTCTAAAATATTGTTAGAATAAAAATAAATAAAAACAAATCAAATGAGTTCCGACACAAAAAGTAAACTAAATACAAACTGAGGGGTTAACGGAAGTCTATGTGGCAGTATAATATGGCATATGCTATCGGGTCTTACTTCAACAAGTCTCTACCTTGACCGTGGAAAGTCCCCGTCTTGGTCACTAATGAAGAAGGGTTAATGCTCTCGAGCAAATTAGCAAAAGATCAATCACTGACAACACAGAGGTTTGAGCGTCCCCGGAGTTGACAATGCCCTCGCCATAGTTGTTCGGCACCAGGATCCAGATCAGGGAAACCGAGTTCTGAACCCCCTGGGAGGCCTGTCGACGCTACGATCACCACACTACAGGGATTGACACCGGTCTGTGCATTGTGTCATCATCCCCTTAAGAAATCAGACCGTTTCCAATCCCTGTAATTCCCCGTGTATGTGGTGCTCGTAGCTCGAACTATGACTCAACAAAAGTCCACTACAGTTTTGCCAATTACAGCTTGAGGTAGTAAGGTGGGCATCCGATCATTTACTATAGACATCAAGAAAACCTTATTATATAACCACTTCATGTTAAATGTTACCCGTTACCAGGGCGAATTGGTAACAATTAACAAGTTTATTTATAATTGGGGTGATAAGCCAGAATATCATCTAAAGCCCTAATTACTGCCCCCGCCCCTCAATTTTTATTTAACACTGTGGCCTAAACCTTCCTAAACCCTCTAACCAAAACAAGAACACAAGCTATCGCCTACTCTAAAATATTGACAGAATAAACATAAAGAAAAAAAATCAATTGAAATCTGACACAAAACCCTGTTAACTCTGACGGGATGTCCGAGGCCCCTGCATCGAACCCGGGTCTGCTGGTCAGCTTGACAGAACCCTGTGACAACAGAAACAGTCATTAGAGAGCAGACTAGAGGTTAGTCATGTAACACAGACACAATACTGGCGGCAAACTACAATACTGGTAACAATTCTCAATACCGATTAATACCGTTCATACAAATATAATCTTTTATTTCCCCTTTTTGGAATGAGGTTTACATCTTCATGGAAATATAAGCCAAGTTTCCATAGCCAAACCCATAGCATGGAGCTGAAGCTTGGCAGATTACTCGGAGAAGTAGTGATCGGCTGGAAGCGCTGGAAATGGACCATCTCCGACGATCTTGCAGGGTGTCGAGACTAGAGATTATACACAATACTTGAATAAGAAAGGAAATTTCCGTCAACACGATTGTGGATGGAGTCGAGACGAGGCAGTTGGTTTGGTATGAGAATGTCAGGAGAATGGAGAAAGAGAGTTGGCTAAGATGGATGTGGGTAACAGCCTCATGCTCAAAGAAGTTGCGGTCACAAGTAGAAAGGTATTTGCAGCAGTCCTCAACACCACAAGACCATGTGCTAATATAATAATCTTATGGGCGGAATCCAGTAGCACTTGAAGTATAGAAATACTATTGAGCATGAGGCTGTTAGCAGACAATGTGTTCATTTTGAGCAACTCATGAAATTTGGTCAAAAACAAGACAGGTAGTCATTGCATGATTTCAGATTGATCGGGGAACCGGTTCTGTATTGCAACTGCAACTGCTGTTAGCAGACAATGTATTAATTTTTAGCAACTCGTGGAATTTGGTCAAAAACAAGACAGGTAGTCATTGCATGATTTCAGATTGATCGGGGAACCGGTTCTGTATTGCAACTACAACCCGAAAAACAAATGATGATGGAATAGACCCAGTCATTCGGTGTCAAAAGCAGATGCTCGCTTTGTTTGTTCATAATACCTATTACCTATTACCTAGTTAGACTAGAATGCACTATGAGAATGCAAACATAGGTAAGAATTATTTTAATCAAGGTTTCTTCGTAATGAACAATTCTGATGTTTGTCTCTTCACAAAGAGAACCACAAGTGGGTAAAACTTGCTGATAAAGCTCGAGGTTGATATTTCTAAACTGATTCATTTAATTAAATTGATTGGCTTGATTAGGTGCCCATCCCTAGTGAATAGTAAATGATGAGGTACTTGTATTGCTGCTGTTTGCTGCTCGTTGGTCTGGATCTGGGTTTAGCAACTACCTGAACATGTCGTACGCTTGGTTCTGATGGAACCGTATCCGACATGTCAGTGAAAGATCTCGCAGCTCCTCTCATCTTCAGTCTCATCCCAGGATTCTTGTGTTCAAATCACACTCAAAGTTGTCACCAAAGTCTTTCAGTAGCTATTCATTTTGCATGGAACAACTCAATGTGTTTTCATCTTTACATTTCAGAACCAGTTATTTAATATTGGAATCCATTTCATGTTAAATAACTGTTTGTGTAATGTTTATTTTGATGAATAATCATTTAGTTGACCATTCAAAATAAAATAGGGACTAGAAGTAAATTTATGAAGCGGAGAGAATTTGGAACTGAAGTTATTTAAAAGATGTGAAATATTAAACTGTTGCTTGGATACTAAGGTGTTATAATTGGAAAAATGCAAAAATGCAAATGCAAATGCAACACCAAATGCAAATGCAAAGTACCTATTGTTGCTGATTTTAGGTAGGTAAATGAGGGAATTAAATAATCTAATTGACTTTGGTCTGTTTTTTTTGTTATTTTAGTTTAGTTTTTGGTGTAACCCATTTCTTGGCTCAGACTGAAATTTTAAGTTAGCCTGACGCTAGTTTACCTTTGATTACTCATACATTTTTTGTGAAAATAGCATGTGAAAAGTGCAGTATAATGTGATTTATTACCTTATACATCTAGTCGGGCGCTAGCTCGACGCTGCCAAGCACCGCTCTAATACAACGTGCGAGCTATAGGCTGTTCAATTTACGCTTACAACGCCGTTAGGGTGTAAATAAGCAGCACCATCCAGACCTTCCATCTGAATTCACACTTTGCCAACCTAAACTCTCAAAAAAAAATCCGCTAACTTGAATGTGCCACCTAGTTCTAGCTGATTTTCATTTTGTTGTGTTGGTGCTAGCGTAGTACATCATTTTCGTTGCCATCTTCACCACCAAAATCATTGTACAGAAGATTTGAACAAACTATACCACCACAGACTTTTACCGCGACGGCTTAAGTGGTCGAAACGAGGTGACGCATGGCATCCATGCAGTGGGAAATGAAAGTTAAAAACCATAGTTATCGGGTAATATTAACCACCTGACAACACCTAACCAAAAATCAAAGTGCTGCGATCATCCCTTCGGGGTGAATTTTGGGCCTCAAACATGCAAGAATTGACTTTCATGTTAGTTAGTTAGTGCTGCCCACGTTCGATTTGCTTGCCCTTTTCTACAGATTGCATGGTTTGGTCTAGAGAGTTGAAATTTGGTAGACACATAGAGTTCCCCTTCTCACGCCTACTTTTGAAAGAAAATCGGGAAAATTTTGACCGGAAGTGAAGTTATTCTAATTTTAAATTTTAAATTTTTTAAAAAGTCGAACGGGTCCATCGAGAGTTTTGAAATTTGGCAACATTATAGACAATGTATTGCTAGACACTCCACTTCAAGAAAAAACAAAATTTTCAAATTGGAAGTGGAAAAATTATCAATATTAAGCGTTCCGCTCTTCCCCTTCATCTACCAACACAGCAGCTTCGCTGTCAACTCCATGTTGTACAAAAACAAAAACTTGTATATAGACTGCCAAGCACCTTTCCCCCTAAAAAGATTGAGATCTAAAAGAAGGTCGCAGCAATAATATATTGTTGAAACATTTTCGCACTTAAAATTCGTGAAATCATTTCGCCCAGTTCCTGCCGCCAAGCACAACATTATAAACCAAACATTGTACCCAAATTTGAGATGAGAAAAAACCTCTAGGTGAACCGTCATAGTATAAACTTTAAAACAATTATACTCATTTAAAACGAAAAATAGAAAGTATTCAAATTTTAAAAACGTTAACAAAATCAATTTAAAAACATTTTTTTTACATAACTTAAAATAAAAATTAAAAAAAATTATTTAAAATTTAATTTAAAAAAAAATTAAAAGTAAAAAAAATAAAAATAAAGCTTGGCGCATTGTGTCAAGGAGGGGGCAACATAAAAAGAAGATGTCGACCAAGGAGACGACGAAAGAAAGAAGGAAGAAGAAGACGATGAAGGAGAAGAAGGAAGAAGTCAACATGACGGTGCAAATGACGGTTTAAGTTCAGAGCATTAACCACACACCCAACCACACACAAACCCAAGGAAAACGCTCTTGGCTCAGACTAAATAACTGTAGTCTAAGCTCTAGGTAAAGCGTTGATAAGCGAGCCTTCGTATTGCATGAGATTTGATATTATGCGTTCGCAAGTCTCTGCTCTACAGGCCTTGGAAAGAGCCGAAACGAAATGCATTATAGACGCAGTGATGAAACAACTGAATTATGTTTTAAATACAAAATAGCGAGTGCGCGCGCCGGTGTTCATTTTATGTATTTATTTATTTTATTTGACTAGATTGGTTACATACATAACATAAGTCATGACATGCCAGACAGACGGACCTGGGTAACTATAAGTTGTAAATTATGTTCATGAAATGAAACACACAATATCATTTTGAAAGACCAACAATATCGAGTGTGGTGGAAAACATGGAGCAGCAAACGGATTGGCTCTCGAGAAATACGGACTCGAACCTGGACCTTGTAAATGCGGTAAAACTACCAGATTTCTCATCTCAAAGTTGAGTCACTTATTTTCCTTGTAGTTGATGCCTCCTGGAAAAAATTATATGAATATACCTAGTTATCAATTAAAGGATTTTTCAAAAGTTTGCAAAATAAAAGTGTAAACGGTATCATTTAAAATATTTTTAGCAATCAATGTATACAATTGAACAAAGATTAAATTGAACAAAGATAAAGATAAGAACTAAAAGATAAGAAATAATCAAAAAAGATAATGATAATAAAGATAAGTAGAAAATTTGCTAAATAAAAATCTTATTGAATTGAATCGAATAAAATGTTCGAATTATTTCGTATCATAGAATTATTATGTTTTACTTGTAGAATATGGGGTAAGCTTACCGTTTGTGTCAGGTACTGAAATCGAGTCTTGATTCACATGTTTGGATGTTCTAAAAGAGCATCTTCTGATCCATCGTTATACCCAACTGCAAGCTGAAGTCTTTAGAAGTCGCTTTTACTGATTTTGTCACCAAATAATCATTTACATTTTTTTCTAACAAATTTAAATTGACATCCAATATCAGTAAATATTGGTAATCATCTGACACTTGATATTCTCTTCAAATTGAAATAGAAATTGACATGGTAAACATCGTTGCCAAAAATGACAAAAAATATCCAGACATAATCCATGACCAAGAAAGCAATCGCTGAATCTCATTCAAAGAAGGAGATATTATACATAAATAGAACAACGATACTGGAATGAGTTTGGGAAGAAAAATGAAGATGGATTTTTATGGATATGAAGACAGAAGTAATTTAACTGAAACCTTCTAGAAAATTATTTACATTCAATACAAATAGTATTATTTCACTGATGGTTTGGAAGCTTTCGTTAGAAGCAACGGATGTAAAAACAGCTATTTCTGAAATTAATTCTGTACCTACCTCATTGGTAAAATGGCGGAATTTCCATTGTCTCGATGTTGCGTTGCACACTTTTGGAATGATGTAATAAAACTATATAATTTACCATTTTACTGATGTCAAAAATACAGTTATATTGAATAATTCTCTTACACCATGGCACTTGTCACCATTACAAATATGATTGCATGAGGGCAGAATTACTGGTTTTGAACTCTCCTCAAGAATCATGAAAATGGACTTCCGTCCTTCTACTTCTGGACTTCAGAATTGTATTCATGCATAGAATGTTATAAATTGAGTTGGCCATCAGATCATGCACAAGCACAGCGTCTTTGAAATTACTTATTGGGATTTTCCATCGATTTTATCAACCACTATGGTCCAGTTTTCAAGACCAGCTGCTAGTTAAGTTTAAAAGGTCATTCAAGGAATGTTATTGGCTGTTACCGTGGCATTCATTATAGTATTACTAATCAACTGTTTAAAATTAAGTAGAGTACTGAAAAACTGGCAAACATGATTATGACAGGTAATTGATAAACATCCAATACAATTTTCAAAACTGTATATTTAATCATATTTTATTACATTCTAATTATGGTAATACTAGACTGACCTATTCGTAGTGAAAACAACTGGCTTCTTATTTCTAAATGAAACTGTCTGTTAAAGCACATCTTACTTCAGATAGTAGAATGGAATACGTAGTCCTTCGTGGACTAACTGGTCTGGCCGATCAAATTGAACGAGAATACCCCCAGCGATGCCCATCAGTGCGCATGGGCAGGGATGATATCACTCCTCTTGATCTGATCTTTTTGGTTGTGTTTGTTTCTCTGCATTGTTAACTAGATCTGTTCTGGTCTTGTGTCGGCCACGTCTTGGTGTTGTGGTGTCTTCGGTTGTGGTGTCTGCATTCGTCGTTGTTGGTAAACTAGGGCCAGGAGGTACTGATGTGTTACCCTCACGTTTAGTTACTACTGGAGATGTAGGGTCTGGCAATTTTCTCCTCGCATTTGATGCAGGCCTTGTTTCGGTCACGTCGTTGTTTGGAGATGTAATTGAAACATCGACAACTCTTCTCCGAGTATTAGATTCAGGTCTAGTTTGGGTCATATCGACGACAATGTTGCTCTCAGGTGGTGCCGACTTGCTACCCACTTGTTTCGTTGCGATTGGAGGTGTCAATGGAACGTCAACCACTCTTCTCCGAGCACTAGATGCAGGTCTGGTTTTAGTCACATCGTCCACAAGGTTGCTCGCAGGTTTTGTCGACTTGTTAACAGCATTACTTGTGTCTGGAGATGCCGTTGGAACGTCGCCCACTGTTCCCTCAGCACCAGATTCAAGTGTAGTTTGGGTCGCACCGTCGTTAAGATTGCTCTCAGACGGTGACGGGTTGTTGGCTATTCTTGTAGTTTCGTTTGGGGATGTAGGTGGAGCGTCGGCCACTTTTCTCCGAGCACAGGATTCAGGTCTTGGTAGGGCTTCATCTTCGACGAGGTTACTCTCAGGTGCTGCTGAAGACTGCGCCATTTCGCGACTTGTTCTACATGGTATTGACGTATGTCCACGTACGCTTGAAATTGCTTGCTCTCTCTTTTCCGCTTTACAAGTTTTTAATTCCTCTACGGGTCGGCTTTGGGGCTTTGAGACTGGCTTAATATCTGTTCCAGCGACGGTTTCTTTAGGCCTTGAACCCTTTTCGACCAAAATGTTACTTTGAAGATTACTTTTACAAGATCTTCCGGAAATTTGAGTAGTCTTCTGTTCATCCATAACCTTTCGTACGTCAATGCCACAGTAATTCTTTGGCGGATACGATCTTTGTTTATTGATAAGATGAGGAGGAGGAGGTGGAGGAAGACAAGTACTTTTATCTTTTGCTTCAAATTTAGCAAGATGGTGATCACTAGGGCCAACACCTACACTCTGAGAAACAGGAATTTCTTGTGCTTCAATTTCAGAAAGACCGTGATCACTAGGGCCAACACCTACACTTTGAGAAACAGGAATTTCTTGTGCTTCAATTTCAGAAAGATCGTGATCACTAGGGCCAACACCCACACTCTGAGAAAAAGGAATTTCTTGTGGTTTAATTTTAACAAGATTGGGATCACTAGGGCCAACACCCACACTCCGAGAAAAAGGAATTTTTTGGGGTTCAATTTTAACAGGGTCGGGATCATTAGGGCCAACACCCACGCTCAGAGAAACAGGAATTTCTTTTGCTTCAATTATACGTAAATCTGGTCCTGCGTGGACGTTTTCGTGTGTAGGCTCTGGAGTTATGGGAATTGAGATAGTCGAGATACTGTCGGGACGAATGGACTGTACGGTTCGTAGAGAAGTTTCAGGCACATCCCTGACAAGATTTTGATCACTAGATGCATCATCTATCTGCTCAATTTTTTCCTTACTTCCGATGTCCTCGACACTTTTTTCCGCAGAAGTATCTTGATTCTTTTCCGCAGAAGTATCTTGATTCCTTTCCGCAGAAGTATCTTGATTCTTTTCCGCAGAAGCATCTTGATTCATGAGTGCTAACAGTCGATCGAGATTGGATTTTAAGAATATGTAGGGCGGCTTGTACTTGAGAGACCTAAGGCTAGAGGCTTGTCTGCCTACATTTAATTCCTTGGATTTTGTTTTACTAAAAGTCTCTTCGTCTATGTCTACGACGCTTGTTCCACTGAAAAATTTATAAGAGAACTCATCTTCATCCACATTGTCTAAGCCATCTTCATCCATACCCTCTTTTGTTTTGTAATTGTTTATGATATGGTCAATTTCAAGAAGCCTCTCTCTGGGTACGAATTTGTAATCACCAGACGACTTTATTCTGAAGAATATTTCTTCGCCAGTCATCTTGTCGTCCACACCTTCCATTGACTTCAGTGTGGAGACTAACATTGACTTCATCCGTCTTTCAGAAAGCGTATCTCGTTTCTGATGGTGGTGGCGGGGTATTCTTTTTTTCTCGTCGGAAATGGAGTTTTCCAGAGAGTCCACAGCGACTATCCTCATGGTTTCGAGGCGATTGCGTTTAATCGAGAAGGCGTTACTACGTGGAAGAATCACTGGTTTAATTGTCGCCACAGATGAAGCCATGTAGTCGGCGCCTCCATGAAATCGATGCTTGTGATGTTTACGGGAAACTTTATTTGTAACCCAGTCCAGGACATAGTCTACTATACCATAAGTAGAGCTTTTTAAATGCGCACGTTTTAATATAGTTATTTTATAGTGTACGTTGATTATTGTCATGGACACTCCTCTAACAAGAATGATGACGAGTAAATAACACACGAGAAATAAGAACGGTCCGATGAATACTTTACATCCGAGCAGCGGCTCTGTACCGATTACTTTGTTCCTTGGTATCGCAGCTAATGAAAGGAGAGTGAATACGATACTCCCATAGTCACGATAAAAGCGATGAGTATGAGCAGCTAACAAATAAGCGACATACACAAAACTGTTCACCAGGATTGCAAGGAAGAACAACAGGGCAACTAATGATCCAATAGCTGATTTAAGTGTCCATTGAAGAGTTTCAGATACTCGACCAATACGCAGTAACTTCCATAATCTAATAGTGGATACTGCAATTTGAATTGTTCCGATATACCGAAAGCCATCGTCCCATACAGTAGGGGTCTGGAAACTGAAATATCCATCAGAAGTGCTGTCATGAAAATCTTCGATCAGTTCGCTTAACTTAGCACCCCGCGTATACCAAACGTAACCGGTGGCTATACACAGTCCAATGATCAGAATGTCAACATAGTTCCATATATTGGTGCAGAAATCATACACCGATATATCTCTTACTCTTTTGGTATGTACCCATATATGCAACATGAGTATGATGACGGCTACGCATGAAGCAGTAATAATCGATAGGTCAGTGTTTTTCCGGTCGATCTGAAGTGACACCGCACTCACAATCTCATGGAAGCGCCACTCGCCGGTGGCACCGTGTTCGATCAGGTAAGATACCACCTGTAGTTGATTCAGGTTGACACAGTATATCGTGAACTCGAGAAATATGGCGCGCGTGTGCACGTCCAACCAGTTCATATTTAGGAGAATTTCTATCTCGTCCATGGATTGGTTCAACGACGTGTCGAGGTCCATGACGTATCCACCTCCCGGATACATGCCGAATTCCCCTAAGTGTGTCACACTTTTTGTGACCGAAACATTTCGATAAACCCAAGGTGAAGTGTCGGCTTTATTGAGGTCGTCGTATTCGGAAAAATTATGCGACCATTGTATATTGTAGTCACCCTTTTCTTCGTTGTCGAAATTATATTCGCTTTGACACTTGGTGGAGTAGAACCGTAACTCGTCTGGTACTACACAGTCACCGCCACGAACACGAATTTGTCTAAGACGAGGAACTCTCAGTAGATAATTATTGAAGTCCAGCGATGTTCCTTCCTCCCCAAAATTTGAGAAGTATTTTAATCCGTAGATCGCGGGCAGCAAAGTGTTATTCAGGTACTTTATAAAACTATGCATAGTTTGAACTTCTATGTGAGTCATTGTGTCGATAGTATTCACAGACGAAATCAAGTCTATCAAATCCTTTGTGCTCCTGTGAGTTGTACTCAGATTGCCTTTGTTTCCCAATATAACTGCGATTAAGAGTACTACAAACAAGAGAAATAGACCCACATCTGTAAGAATGATCATCAGTTTTCGCTCAAAAAAGTCCTTTTCCTTTAGACTTGCAATTTGCTGAGCGTCTTGCGGTCGGTAAAGTGTGTTCCTCGTGCCAATCAATCTCGACTCACCAGTTGAATGACGTGCTCTCTCAGAATTTAATACGTCCTGTTCAAATGTGAATTCTGCAGCCTGTCCATGTCGGTTTATATAATAAGCGATGAAAATTGCGACAATCAGCATCTTGATCGGTTGTAAATCAATTATTATAAAGAATATCACGAAAGCTACATGGCTCAACCAATTTAGGCATGAATGAACGCCGAACTTAATACCGTATAGGAAAATAAATGCCAATGCAATTATTATCGTAGATATGCTGACAAACCATCCAACATAAATGCACCAACTTGGTAAAGGTCTCCAGAAAGGCCCACGATCATATCTTGATGGCTCGTCTGGTTCTGCTTGTTTCATAATTTCCCATAAATCAATAGTTCCAGGTTTGGACATAGGTTTTGACCATTTGAACAGTTGAGTAACTAACATCAACGGAATAAACACAAAGATTAGGCCTAATATTGACATAATTAAGTCCCCAATCTCCCACAAAAAGCTGTCGTCCGCTAATGTATAAACATCAGGATTGTTACGGTCTTTATAGAAGATCATGCTCATTAATAACGCTAGAACTGCCATAGTGAAAAAGTTTGTGACTTTCTGACATTTGGTGTGATGGTTGTAAGGATGACGCCAAATGACGGTGACCGAATACTGAGAGCTTTTTATCCCTTTTTGTTCGTAAAATTCGTACCTCCTGGACAGATATTCCGACTTGTCGGCTGGCTTCACGACACAGTAATTTGAAGCCTGATCTACTGACAATGACATCCATTGATTGACAAGAAACACCTTGACCGTTTTGTTCTGTAGATCAGACACTATGATCTTATCGCAGTACCATGTTGGATGCGGGCCAGAATTATCGGACCACAAATGGATCTCTCTTAAATTCCCCAGTCCTTCACGTGTGAACAAAAGAAACCAACAGTCGGATCCAGTAATCAACAGGTTTTTCGAGGCATTCTGTAGCTCAATCCTCAGACTCATTCCATTTACCCCCGCAAGTTGAATGCGAATGCCGGAAGACGTTCCCGAGAAGGATCTGTGGCCAGTGTACACAGCCACAAGATACCTGTACGTATAGTCAATGTACCTGCCTTGAAGACTGGTCACATCTCGCTTTGCCAGTTGGTGAATATCTTTATTGTGAGCGATCGCCAATAAAGTCACGTACATCAGTAACAGCAGAAGGACGAATATCAAGATGAATAAATGCTCGACAGGTGAATGGTAGAAGGCTTTCACTGAACCTACTACGTCAATTCGATTTGGCTCTAAATAGGTCGATCCCGAAAAGATTGATAAATGAGAGCATCGGCAATGTAACAGCGATGAATTCGTCAGATGTCCCGGAACGCAACCATCTGTTGCCCAATCAGTTTCCGTAGCGTGCCGGAAGGAACACTTGACTTTCGACACTTGGAATGCGTATTTCACTGCCAGAACCCTGGAACAGCTGTGAGGATTACTGTCGACAGCCGCCTTGTGCGGTAAAATCCCAACATAAAACCATGTCCCGTCCGACTTTGACATCTCAGAAGATGTGACGGTGAATCTTTCCTCTTCGTCACCCTGCGAGACGGTCGTCGCTGTTTTGAAGTCGTCCAAGGTCGGTCTTCTGTCTGGAGTTATAACGACGTCGAGCTTCGCCTGTGATCTTGACTGCACGAATTTCAAGAACAATACGAATCCTTTGTTGACGACGATCCTATGTACACGGATGTGTTCAGTCTTGAGGCGGCCCATACTGGAATTCACGCATACTTCTCCCTCCGTCAACTGGATACGCGTTTCAGAGTTCCTTGATTGGTTGATTTTCAGGAAAATGTCTACCGGAGATGGTAAACGGGAGAAGACTTTCGGTTTGACGCCTTCGTTCTCTGTGAACGAAATGTGTTCTTTGATGACTAAGTCAATACTTTCAGTATTCATTTCTTCGCCGCTGTGCTTGAACCAAGTAGGATTTCCTTCTAACAAGGATATTTGCACGCTGATGTCACGAACATCTTTGCTCAATGCTTCCGCCAATGCAGTGTCGATTTTCACCACGGTTTCGTTGTTTGCACCATATCTTGTACCGAACTGCTTTCCTGAAAAAATAATGTATTGTAGATGTAAATTGCGTAAACCATTCTGTCAATGCTTCACGATACTTTAACGTTTCACACTTCTAAGCAGTTACATTCGTGTTAAAGTATGAAATATAGTTTTCAGCACTCTTTTGGCTTGTACTAATCAATGGGCATGACAGTGCACTGTCATGCCATAAAATGATAACTAAGCTTGTTTGGAAAAGCATAATATTTAAATGTGAACTCGTTGAAATTTCATGCTTTGTCAAAAATGTACAACACATTCTCTTGCCTAGGTATTTTTCTTGGTAGCTCTTCCTTCTCCTCATCACTTCATATGCGAATTACATAAAATTACAAGTAAAGGAAATCATGTAATAATGAAAATGAATGCAACCAAACAACCAATTTATTGCAACTAATTTATAGATTATTGTATTAAATTTGGTCGTAGTCTTCAAACCTAGTATGTATACAATACAATAACAAGAAGTGCAATCCATAATTTTAAAATTGTATTAATTGCACATAGTTTCCACAGCACGCCGTTAAATATAAAATAAAAATATTCCAAATAGATGCAAAACATACCTGCGAGATTTCCCGGCTTGTCCACTGTCACCCACAGCATGATCTTCCCCGTCGAGAAGACCTTCGCGTCCATCTGGCTCTCGTGGAGGCTGGCGACGACGTCGGCGAGGTCGGCGATGCGGGGGAGGATGACGCGAGAGGCCAGGTCGACGTCGTTGTCGGCGGTGGACGGCGATGTCTGGCCGCTGATTTCATCCAAGACCATTGACATGGAGGCCAGGACGTGTCTGAGGGATCCATTTCACATAGTCAACCCCGTGCTATTACTTGGAAAACGCTTGTGAACGCCTTTATCAGCGAGCATTCGAAATGCATGAAAATAATAAGTTCACTGATCAATGTTTGTTGTACCGAGTGTACGTTAAAAGTACAACTCATTTCTGTTTGTAATGAGATAAAGTACGAGCATTATCTCAGTGAATGGTACAGTCACATTCAGAAGATGCTTGCGACAGAAGGAGAAACTTACTCTATCAACTCCACGACATTCTCCTTGGGCATCGCGCCGAAGTCCTGTGTCCGTCGCATCCGGTCGACAGCTCTGGCGAGGACGTCGGCGGCGATCTCGGCGCGGGACTGGGGGACGGCGTCGTCGCCCGCTGCCAGCCGCACGCGGAGGGCGAGGACGTCGGCGGCGACCTCGGCGTGGGACTGGGGGACGGCGTCGTCGCTCGCTGCCAGCAGCATGCGGAGGGCGAGGACGACTTGCCGCGTCGACTCTACCGTCGGTATCGGGATGCGCGCTGCAACGTCATCGGCGTGGTGTCAGAAGTTTATGGACTAAGTTCAGTTGGAAGTGACATTTTATTTATTTACATCATTACTTTAGATGTAATATACGTTTTATCCCTTGGCTAATGAGGAAATTAAGAATAAAATAATTATATTGATACTATACTCTTCGTGTTGGTATTCGAATCAATTCGAAATATTTTATCTTCAAAATTAATTACTCCAGTGTGTGAATATATCCTTGACTTGTAGTGGGAAGGAAAAAGTCTCTTCTTGCATATTTTTGGAATGTTATGCAATAAAAATCATGATCTAGCTTCATTCAATATCCAATAAGAAAATAAATGAACGGGAAGTTGACATGAAGTTTGAAAACATTCAAGTACCTACCTATAACTTCGACGCTAGAAACCGCTCCATTTCGCTAATATAACACATGAGTAAGAGAGAGACACGACATATTGAGCTTTAGCGACATCTAGCGTCGAGGTTAGGAACTTTTTTATTTTATTTTTACTTATCGTTTATACCATTTATTTTCTTTTAAACTGAACGATCGTTGGCGCAACATATAGAGATTCTAGCAATTCTGTGACGATTTCGTCAGCCATCTCACCGAGAGCCTTGAGAAACTGCAGCTTCATCTCGACCCTCCAGTACAGGAGCTTCTCCTCCTTGAAGTGTTGCGCGACACTCAGGACCAGCATCAAGGTCATCTGCACGACGGCCGAGCTTCTGCCGTCGTCGACGAGGTCCTCCATTGACCTGCCGTCGCCGCGGTCGAGGAACAGCGATTGGAACGCCGACGGCGTCCAAGTACCAGATGGGGGCCTCACCTATGATCAACGACGTCCAATTTACCTCGTTGCGGCTATGATGGACACCGAAACTTTACGGTTTCCTTGGAATAGGAAAAAGAATACTACTCTTCTAACTAAATTCGGAATTATCACGCTTCATTCATACCTTTGATGATAATTTATTGGTAAGATTTTTAGTTTTTAGTTCTAAAATCTTGGCAATACAAATTTGAGCTTAAACTTTAATATTGCACAGTCCATGGAACAACACGCGTCATGATGTACTGTACGCGGTCTGCTCACCTGCACGCCGAAGGTAACGTCGACGGACATGCCGTACTGGTTGACCGCCTTCACCGTCAACCTCGTCTCGTAGCGCCGGACGCGGTCACCCTCCGCGAGGATCACGTCGACGAACCTCGCGCGCCCCGGCCGCGCCTCCTCGACGACGTCCAGCAGCACCCTGGGCGCCTCGTGGTACAAGAGGAACGTCAGCGGCCGCGACGTGTCGACGTCGACGAAGCTCGAGCACGACACGTTGAAGTGGTTGCCGACGACGCCGGACGGAGGCGACGCGTGGCAAGTGCCGGCGGACGGGGGCGTCGTCATTGTCAGAGTGTAGGTGGCGACGCCGTTGACGCCTCCTGGAAGGTCAAGATTAACTCTACAATTATGTGTTACAAAAGACTGACTTGAAGAATATCTTAGAACATCCTAGAAAGAATAGGTAAAATAAGATAAGATAATACAGGTTTTATGTAAAACTTCCTGTGGAATTAGGATAATGTGAAGGTTTACTTGAGAAGTAAAAACCTCCGACCGAACCGGGGCTCGAATTCTGGACCTCTCACTGATCTGAAAAACCACACTGAAAAAATAAAATCCAAAACTTCGTACTAAATGTAATGGCTCAAACTGTTTTGGCTCACTTTCTCGAAGCCATTTCAGGCAAATGTGAGTCAAAAAGTGTTTAGCAATTTGTATGGCTTTTATTTTTTTACAGTGAGTGTAATTTGGTCCGTCCGGCAAGTGGGAGGTCCGCGGTTCGACCGGATATGTTTCACTTCCTTACTCTCGCCCACCTTCCACCTTGAACGAGTAATCGCCGTCCCTCTGCAAGAGGTCCTGGCGTATCGCGTAGCTGTCGGCCGGCGGGAACACCGGCTCGCCCGACGGCCGGGGATCCACCGTCCATGTGTAGACGACGCCGTCGCAGAGCTCCCGACAGAGGGCGCGCAGGTAGACGACGTCGTGCGAGACTGACTTGTGACCGCGACAACCTAGCGCGCATCTGGACCCAGTTGGAAGATCAGTCGTGGTGCAGAGATGAAGACATGAGGCATCGTTTCCTCGTACAATTCATTTTGTGAAGTGTTCTAACTTTGGAATTTTGTTACTGGTAGGTATGTAACAAAGTATTAGTGTTATTAATTATTAATTATCATTTCTATGGCAAGACGATCAACCAATATACTTTATTAATTTAAAAAAACTTTTTAAATGAATGAATTTAGAAAAGAGTTTTAATAAAAGTTGAAGAGTTTAGATCTTAAACAAATATTTCTTCATCTTTTATTGTTTCAATCCGACCATGCATCATCAACAAAATCAAGATTTTGGACAACAGTTCTTTTTGGAAGACGGCTCAATTTTAAGAAAAACTTATTAGGACATGACTTTCCATTGTGACTTCAGTCCTCCTTCCATCCCCTGGGGGCCAATTCTTGAGTTTTCATGTTTTGAAACCATGTGTGGTTTCATTGTTTAAAACGTAAAAAAGTTGACAACTATTGCTTAGTCTTCGACTTTTTTACGTTTTAAACAATGAAACCACACATGGTTTCAAAACATGAAAACTCAAGAATTGGCCCCCTGAAAGGGCCTCTACTCACCGTATATCCAGCTTGGTGACTCCCATGGACGGTCTTATGGTTGTAGATGTCACGTTCTTGTGGGCACCGAGAACTGTTTCTGTGGCCCCTCCCCCTGGACCCACACTGCTCCTATGTGCAGCTCCCCCTGGACCCGCACTGCTCCTATGTGCAGCTCCCCCTGGACCCACACTGCTCCAATGTGCAGCGCCCCCTGGACCCGCACTGCTCCTATGTGCAGGACCCACACTGCTCCTATGTGCCGTGTACGTCGTGTGCGGGTTCTGCATTTGGGTGGATCTAAACGTTGTCCCTGTCGGCACATCGAAATACAAGCATGAGTTACTTTGTAGCGACAGTCACTCTCAGATGGGATAAGAAAGATGTCCTACAGACAAAGCCGTGGTAACGTAATGCCATTGCCAATGTCCAATTCTTAGCTCAGCGGCTCTAGTCTTACGTCTGCCTACCCAGATTGCAGCGAAACCTGACACATTTACATACTCTCTTACGCTTCTAATTTGACTATATTTTTGTACCTCAGAGGTAGAAAGACAAACGCCAATTTTCTCTATTTTGCGTTGCACACTTTTGGAATGATGTATAAGTAATCAAGCTCTATCAATTGCTATTTGACTGATGCCAACAAATTACAGATTGAAGTATTCTCTAACACAATGACTCGTGTCGCCTTTACAAAAATAATATGATTGGATAAACGCGGAGTTACTGGTTTTTGAACCCCCAAGAATCATTGAAATTGACTTCTGCCATATAGTTATGCTATGCAAGCTCTGCGTTAAGAATTGTTATTGGAAGCAAACAATCTTGGGTAGTATAATAGGTAAAATTGGTTTGATTTTTTTCCGATTATCTCGGATGTCTAGTATGTAGGTACTTCATGAGTGGGAGGAGGGGAGGGGATCATAATTATCGGTGATCGATCTAGACTCCGATGGATTGCAAAAATGAAAAATAGAGAATTCAATGTTCATAAATTTTTGAATTTTTTAACGGTAGGTATAGGTACAAACTTTTTGTAGCTTTTTTGCAACTTATTATACCTAGGTAACACAATGCAGGCATATGATTGGAGAGTATTTTCGACAAGTGTCATTGTCAATCGTGTTTCCTACTGTATGCAAGAAAGCACACTGAAAAGAAGAAAAGTATGATGCATGTTTCGCGAGAGAAGGGGAATAGCATTTGCTCAAAAGCTCAAATTCTGAGGATTTTAGTCCGCATTTTTATGTTATTCACTAGTCAGTCCACATAAGGGCAAACTGTCTCGACTAATCAGGTTAACAGATTTTAATATTGACATTTGACAACTATAAAAGTTGCAAAGACGCATATTAACCAACAAAATTGGAACTTTATGAATTATTTTTGCCCTACGATCGAATCTAAATTCGTCTAAATTACCCACCAGATTGAGTCTGCAAGGTGCAAATTTCATCGCAATTCTCGGCACAGCAATCACCGATGAAATTACCCCACTGTCTTCTCTCACAGCGACCTGTCTTCCAAGATCTGTCATCTTCGTCACACTTCATTTCCTTGGATGTTTTGTAACACGAACACTGTCCTGTCACTGTACGTCTGTCTTGAGAGGGTTTACTTGCTCCCAGACACGGGTCTACCAGATCATGCATCGGATGCTGCGGCTCCAGATGATAGAACTGAATGTTTATACAGATTATCAATGCAACATTTGAAAGAAACATGGTAACTTCACTTTCTGACAGCTTGTCAGATTGTTTTTTGATATTATGATTAATTCAATCACGGCCTTCTTTATTTTGTAAAACTGAATCAAGGTCAAATTGCTAGATCTTACTTTTCTCATTGCATGAATAACAAAAATATATAACCTTACCTTTATTACCCCCACCCCCCTTCCCGCTTACAAAAAGCGATAAAAATTAAAACAAATTTTAAATAAATGTTAAAATGTAAAAATGTCAAATAAAAAGGATCCTTAATTAATTCAATTATCTGATTGACTTACAGTTATCGCGTAAATATTTAATATAATGATAGGATTTTATTATTAATTATTGAATATAACTAATATTTTTATATGTAATAATTAGTTATTTGAAAATAATCCTACGGAACCAGTATGGCTAAGTGATAACGCTCAGAACTTGTATTCCGGAGGCCCGGGCTCGTTTCCAGCGGCCATCCTTCCTGACTGGGGTTTTTTCGTGGTTTTCCCTCAGTCGACAGGCAAATGCTTGGAAGGTACCCTACTAATAGGCCACGACCGCCTCCTTCCCACCTTCCATCCTTACCTACTCATCACCATCATCATCATAACCCGTCGCCGTTAGCCTCGCTGCAGAACAGTGCGACGTTAAGTCCCAGAAAAATAAATAAAAATATCCTGGATACTGGACTTCTTTACCGACTCGCATCCACCGAGCCGCCGTGACTGAAGTGTACAGTGCTGCTCGACGGCTTGCGATGGAACTACTAGCGCTGCGCTCTTTTCAACTGTCAGTTTCGCGCGGTTTGTGTGCGTGCACGGACGTGGTTTGTTTGTGACCTCGGTGCAAATGACATGTGGTTATAACCTATCATCGGACACACGTGAGTCGAGAATTTCAAATTGTTATTTCATTATATTCACGCATCGTCTATTAATTCACATATTTTTGCGAATGTAGTGGGACAATTGATTTATTGAGTTTTTATGTTTACTTTTGATACGCCTAAATGAATGATTTATACATATTAATATTGGCACGCAATTTTCTTTTACAAATGAGTAAAGTTATCTCAAAAAATTGTAACTGTAGCAACACAAGTCATAAAATCACAAAAAGGTAAACAAAAATTCTTAAAATCATTTGGAAAAATTCAATACATGTATAAAATACTCTTCCTCTAACATCTTAGTATCGAATTATTGAAATTTATTTTGTTAAAAAAAATCTTCCTACCTACATTATGATTCTAGTGTAAAGAATCTGTCAAATCATTGATGTTGGCTCTTAATTTTCTTCTTTATAGACAACTGGGTAGGAACTTTACTCATTATCAACAAAACATTAATGAATGTATTTTTGACACTTACTATGCAATTGTTCTTTCTTTCCAACTGAATAGTTCTAAACATGATGCTAATTACAATTAGAATGTTACAGATCAATTCTGTATCAAATAATGCGTGTACGTTTCTAAGTGCTTTGTCTTATTTGAAACTCTATCCGTTAAACCGTGACTGTCACCTGTGCTCTCTAACCACAGCGTTTCCTAACACCTGCTATCGACTTTTTATCAGCCTGAAAGGTTTTTATACGAAACAAATTGACCTCTTATCGACTTCTAGAAAGAGCAGTGTCAGATGGAATAAATGCCAGAATAAAAGCTATAATTACTGCACATTGTATGTAATTATACAGTACTTTAGTAGAATCAAACATATACTTTAATCATTTGCACTAAGTTTTTTTTTTCAATTGCATAGCTAGGTTTACTTTTAAAGCAATTCCAAGTGACAATTGTTCCTATCTTAATTTTGTTCAGCCTTGACAATGACAATGATACTTGACAATGAGACTTGACAATGACAATGAGACTTGACTATGACAATGAGACTTGACAATGACAATGATACTTGACAATGAAAATAAGACTTGACAATGACAATGAGACTTGACAATGAAAATGAGACTTGACAATGAAAATGAGACTTGACAATGACAATGAGACTTGACAATGACAATGAGACTTGACAATGACAATGAGACTGACAATGACAATGAGACTTGACAATGACAATGAGACTTGACAGTGACAATGAGACTTGACAATGACAATGAGACTTGACAATGACAATGAGACTTGACAGTGACAATGAGACTTGACAATGACAATGAGACTTGACAGTGACAATGAGACTTGACAATGACAATGAGACTTGACAATGACAATGAGACTTGACAATGACAATGAGACTTGACTATAACAATGAGACTTGACAATGACAATGATACTTGACAATGACAATGAGACTTGACAATGAAAATGAGACTTGACAATGACAATGAGACTTGACAATGAAAATGAGACTTGACAATGACAATGAGACTTGACAATGACAATGAGACTGACAATGACAATGAGACTTGACAATGACAATGAGACTTGACAATGACAATGAGACTTGACAATGACAATGAGACTGACAATGAAAATGAGACTTGCCAATGACAATGAGACTTGACAATGACAATGAGACTTGACAATGACAATGAGACTTGACAATGACAATGAGACTTGACAATGACAATGAGACTTGACAATGACAATGAGACTTGACAATGAGGCTCAATGTTGGGAACCTTCCTAACATTTACCTCTCGACCGAGGGAAAAGGGTCGCGACAATCGATTAACCAATAATAGGTCTGTAGTTTTTTTTAAAAAGATTCGAATCGTGCTATAAAATGATTGCGGATACAAGTCCACTTCCTGTACTTGTGACCGGCGTGTAGATTAGTACTACTAACTTAGGAATCAGTTCCTAATGTCATTCCTAGCACGCTAGCGGAATCAAACGGATGGTAAAACTCAAGTAAAAAATTAGAAAATTAGAAAATTAGTAAATTAGAGTAAAAAATCTCTAGTAGCAGATCATAATGTTGAATTCAATCACGACATAGATTGGAATAAAACGAAGAAAATTATTAAAGAAGAGAATTGGTACAAGAGGAAGTTTAAGGAGACAGCGATAATGGAGTGTTTGAAGAAAGAAAATATCGGAGTTATCAGCCAGGGTAGTTTAGAATTTGATAATATTTGGAACGAAACCATTAGGGAACATGTTTTATATAAATTTAATCATTCTTGAAGTTAGTTAGATATTAATTTTCTTTTAATGTTAGGTAAATTTTTTTTTTTGGATACTTAGTCGAATGGCCTTGTTTTTATGAATTGAGGAAGCCTGTCAATTTTCTCAACCTTGTTTGTTTTTAGTTTTTGAAGTAATGACTGATGAAGGTTTTTGTAAAAAAACCGAAATATTTCATTAAAAAATACATTAATCTTGAGTGTAAGTCTTTACATTGTGCTTATTATATTTAAATACCTCAAGAAAGAAGAACTAGCAATTAATACGCTATTTAAGTGTACAAATTAGTATGGAATCTTTCCCGTGCAAGTGTCAGCTTTTGTAGTATCAAATCCAATATCATTTTGTAAAATTCAATGTATACCTATAGGTAAAAACATAGGACAACTAAAACTGTCGATAAAATAGGAACACATTATCAGAACGCGCATAGAGTTACAGGTGTAAATCTAAAATGTAAGACTTTAGGTAAGCCCTTGGATGTATATTTATTCTTCATTCACTAGGTAGTAATTCCTTGTGTACAATGCAATCATGCCGTTCAAAACATTACTCATCTTTACTTCTGGACTTTGTGACCTTGCAGTTCCGCCGGTTGTCTAAAAAACATATTTTAATTGTTGAAATCATGAAAGGAAGGACTATTTTTAAATACATGTTTTATAATATTGTAATGTTAACAAGTTGGCTCCGACGGTAACTCTTTGGGTACTTCATGGACCGAGTTCGACTCCTGTTGTCAAGTTTTCTGACTGAGAATATTTCGTGGGTTACACTCAAAGCCACAAGGAACTTGATGGAAAAATTTAAGTTTCAAGATTTTCAATTTTTTTTTTTCCAAATTAAAAATTATTATAATATGAATTTATTTATTTAAAGACTGCCATAAGTAGATGCCAAAAAAATACAAGACTCAACAAAAAAATAAGTAACAAAGGTGTAGCACATAAATTGAAGCAATAATTACATTCTATAATATTCATTACTACGTCTACAAGAGCAGAGTTTAAAAATCTACCTGACGTTAATTTTTGTTGTTTTTTGTTTTTAGTTACGAAAAACACAAATATTGGAGGCGTAGTAGCTAATCAGTGTTCATCATTTTATTACTCTTTGAGTAGGATTTTGGTTAATATGGGGTGTTAGTTCTTAGCCCTCGTTATTACGTTATTACCTTTCTATAAAACATGTAGAAATAATACTGAATATTCACGGACATGAACCAAACGTGAATACATTCACGACTTTAACCTTGGCGAAGCGAAAAAACTAAGATCTCTTACTTCAATTTCTGTGAATTAGTTTCAACTGAGATAAAAACATTGTCTCAAGGTCAGCTCTATTAATATTAATACCATGTGACGTCATATCCTACCTGATCTACACAACACCGCGGGTTTGGAGGTGTGAGGTCGGTTGGTGTTAGTTGGTGCAAGTTTGGTGCAGCCAGAATCTTCCGTAGAAAGAGGTGCACTTTTTGTCGGACAAATAATAACAATTTATACTGAAAATAATAGTAATATTACTTGCCGGCCTGGAATTCAAATTAACTATGTTTAATTATATTACAACATTTTCATAACTGCATGAATAATGATACAAAAAATATTACATTATTTAGGAAATAATCTCCAATATTTACCGTCGACTAACAGAAACATATTGGAGGTAATATTTCCTAAATATCGCTACAACTTTTGAACCACAAATTATGATAATGTGAAAAATAATTAACCTAACTAATATTTGTGTTGATCTTAGCAATAAACATCAACTTTGTTAACGTACCAAAATGCTTGGAATTGAGTTCAAATTTCAAAAATTTCCAGGAACGGAAATAGCTAAAGTACCTACACTGCGACACAAAATTGCACGGAAACAAATTACCTTTGTGACCCCGAACCCCCGTGTTTTCCCATTCATTTTTCAAAATATTAATAATGTCCGCCCCCCCCCCCCCCCCCCCCCCCCGAAAATTCATCCTCAATTCGCCTTTGATCATATTATGAACATGGGCACCTAGGGGAACACTTGCCGTCCTAGAATTCAGAATGTTAAAGACTAACAAATGAGTAATTAACGTTTAATTGTTTTACAAAATGTTCATAACTTAATATTTACCTTCGGGGGCAGCCGAATGTTAATACAGGTTAAACGGTTTGACCTTGATAGGTCATGACACAAAACAAAAACACTGCCAAAATAGTTCCAGTTTGTCTTCATCTACGGTTTCTTCCTACAAGTTTGTACGCCAATAATAATTGTGTAATAACTTTTGCCAGTAATTGCCGTCACAACAGATCAAATCCCGCAACAAGTTCACAGCCTCCGTGAGAGGATTATTACTTCCTTCACCTCATGGGCGGTGGAGTGAGATATAAAGATCGTGTCATCGCTAACAAATTGCACGCGGCGACGTTTTGGATTGGATTTCTCGACGACGTCGTTTGCCAAGCGTCGCGGCGGCAGCGTCGGCGTCGGAGATTCTGGTGCGAGACGCAAGTATTTGGCGTCGTACCATGATGCTAGTGGCCGCGTTTATAGGATGAGATTAGAGGAGTTCTAAAGAGATGTTTTCGATTCAATGGGAATGTTTTTCTGGGGAATGGAAGGTATGACATAATGTAATCATAATGCAAGAAACGATATAATTTGTACCATTTTTCATGTAAAGCCCGTTTCACATAAAGCGCGTTTCGCGTTTTGCATTTTCGCGTTTTGTCTTTTTTTATAACGCCTAGAAGAGGCCGTCGAAAACAGAATGTTGATATAAATTTATTATTCTTGGTTTTAACAATTTGGGTATTATTAGATATGATAAGATGGAATAATGCACAGGTAAGTAATTATTATCATTATAATAGTATAATTTTATAGTTTTCGTAGTCGCACGTGATTATAGCTGCTAGGTCGTAACGTCATTTTCGCCGCGCGCGGTACTGAAAAAACCTCCCTACAATCGAGATGAGGCGGCTTAAAAATAAAACGTGGTTTTGATTAGTCAATAAAATAAAAAAACGCGAACACGCAAAACTCGAAACGCGCTTTATGTGAAACGCCCTTCAACGTTTCTTCACTGTCCAACAACACTTTTCTGTTTCTTGTTTCTTGTCGGGACTGTCCAGATAACACCGATCTACCAATAGAGATATTTGATAGATTGAGTAACAAGTGAAAAAAAAATGAAAAATATTAAAAAATATTATCAAAAATATGCTACTTTTAAGGATTTTGACGGTAGACAATAAAAAGGTACGGTGGTCCTAGAAGGGGCCTGACGTTACGCCACTGATGCAAGAGTTTGACAGTTTGATCTGATCACTGAATCTGACGACATTGTCACCACAATCGCGATGACATCCCGGGGCCTCTTCACACCACATGTTCCATACGACACGTAAACATCAGGCCAACTAACTCTATAATTAGACATCACGACGCTGTTTTTATTTTCAGCGTCCACCGTTGCTATGGCAACGACACATGCAAGTTTAATTAATTGTATGAATTAAAGTTCTGTTGGGGACAAAACACTGGCATTATGCCGCAGCAGTTAGGACCCAGAGTGTTTTAAAAATACATATTTGTTTCTATAGGAGAGTTTCAGAAATATCATTGGATGCGCTGGTTTTTATGTAACATCAGTTCTGTTCTTCAGAGGTAGAAGGCTGTAAGTCCATATTAATGATTCTTGAGGTGAGCTCAAAAACCAGTAATTCTGTCTTCATTCAAACACATGAGTCCTTTTGTAAGAGAATACTTCAATATAACTGTATTTGTTGACATCAGTCAAATGGCAGTTGATGGATAACATCACTCGAATAGTGAGTAACGCAGAGTCTAGAAAATGGTCTTCCAGCCTTTTAGAGTTTTTATTGCAAGCGTAGAAAATAAATATTATAAATGATATACAATTCTGGGAGCTTTGTAAACAGGCCATTCGTGTCTGAATGATTAATATGATATGATGTTGATTGGATAATGAAGAAAGGAGAAGTATGTAGATTATTGTCCAACAAGTAAGGATCATCCTCAGAATTGCGGCTGCGAAAAACACGTCAAACTTCAGTTTTGAGGTATCCACCTGTTACTAAGCCACAATCCCATCCTTTCATCCTTCTCCATTCTTCATAGTAATTGTCCTTCACAATCATTCTCATCCATATAATGACGTATATAGCTGTCTAGTCGTCTATCCGGGCTGGTCTTTTTCACAACCCTCCTTTTCAGTTTCCACTTGTTTTTCCGGTCTATTATCCGTATCGGATCCCTGGCTTTCCGGCCCAGTCCACCACTGTCTATAAACAAAGCTTATGAAAGGGCATTGTAGGGCCGGAATTCAGTTTGTGTGCGTAGGAAAATGTATTTGGCTTGGAATCCACATTGTTGTTGTAATTGGATTGTGTATTATTTGAATTTGTTTGTATATTAGAATCGAGTGAAGACTGAACAAATTGACTCACGGATCCTTCTTGCGATCGCCGAAGCGAATCCGCCAATCAATATTGACGAACATGTTGAATATTATTGACAAGACAGGGGGGAGGGGGCTCTAGAGCTAGACCTAAAGCCCACGGCCCTAAATGTTCAATAATTTAGTGTTTTTTTTAGAATTCGATCAGAACATTTGGCCACTTGTTCAAATGTCTTGTTGTGCAACTTTATATTGCAGGTCCAGAATATTTGAAATATCGCTACCGACAACATTTTATGGTTGGGCATGACTCTCTTTGAACTTTTTAATTTGTAGTTGGCATTTAATAACAAAAGCGTCACATTTTTCTTTTGTTCTTTTGTAGGTCACACCGTTCAACCAATCGAATTGAAATTTTGCACACACTCTAATGTCATATCAGTGGTCACATGAATAGTTTTGGAACGAAATCCTCTCATTGGTTGCTTTTCGCACTAAGCAATATTGCTTCGTGAATGAATCCAAGAGTTATCGGCATTTTGCTGTTTTGAAATTGTAAAATGTATTAAAAGAAATTTGATTCAAAGCAATCACTGCTCCTTTGACGCATTCGATCAGATTGTCTGACTCTGTTTCCAAGGTCTATTATAGAGCAGCAACTTTCACTCACACTAATATTAAATAGCATGCCATATACATTGGATCGCTTATCATTATTCGATCTACATCGTTCAATCTAAAAATTATAAAAATTACCTAATCAAAATTTTACCTTAATTTTTCTAAAAATCTGAGATTAAGTTTAAGGAACAAGAGCTTAACAGGAATGAAAATATGGTGCATCATGAATTGTGATTCTAACACGAATGGATGTCATAAGACATTGTGTGAAAAGTCAAGCAAGACTGACTGTAGCAACGTTTCGAAAGAAGAATGATAATCTTCCAACTCTGTATTCCACTGCATGCTTCTTCTGAATACAACGCCGTCTTATACTCAAGTTTAAACTGACCTTTATCGCGCGGTACTTATTCCCGATGTTTAGGTCGTGTTCATTGTTGCCGTTGTTTACATTGTTGGTCGTTAAGTTGGCAACAACAAGCACGGCCTCTGAAATACTTCGTTTGTATCGCTAGAGCAACAATCAGCGGTGGTTTTAACATTGGACAGGTGGGAACAGAATCCTACAAATCTTATCCTCAATATGATCAACCATTATGACAAAAAACCAAAAACCATAACCCATAATGAGACCAAACAAGGTCAGACCTAACAAATGGCAGATTGAATGATATTTGGTGTGTTAGGACGACACTTTAGCGTCATGCCCTCGTACAAACTCGAAAATAGGGGTCGCATTTATGCGATCTAAATGTTTACAAATGTCAACTACTCGTGTATAGTTTTTGAGCAAAATCCGCTGATGGGCTGCATGGTCATTGGTAATAAACATTTATGAAGGTTTCTTCGCCCACTTTCAAACAATTCGCTCAAGAAGTTCAAGATTTACTGACATTGTAGTGACATTTTAAGCTTGTTTTTACATACTTGTCAATTTGCTTGATCGAGAATACATTTTCAATGCTTCCCGATGCATTTGAACAGATAGGAATTGTGTTCATGCAGCAACTTTGCCTTTCACACGCATAAGACATTATAGTGATTTTAATACAATTTTACAAACTTAGCGCCACATATTATGTTACACCGAAGAAAGTAGTACTATTTTCTTTGTTATTGCTGACGAAGACATGTCTGTATTTATTCCTAGTTATCAAGAAAGCGAAGAGTTTCTTCAACTTGCTCTTGGAATTGAGTTATCTCGGAACAAAGTTTCACAATCGCTCCTCCAAAGAGTCTGGTGCAGAGAGAAGAAATCCCAACTTCACTTCCCAACCGAAACTTAATATAATCACAAGTTCCGAATCTCCCGCCGTTTATTTCCCGCAGGGGAACCAACATCGAAAGTTTAAACAATATTATATCAACATCTTTCATTCAGTGATACCAACATAATTATTCTGCAATTATAACTTTATTATCAGACAAATGTCTTTGTAAGCTTGTTGAATAATACAACAATCGATATTTCGTTAAATACTTGCTATTCTATTAATTTCTAATTTATATCAATTCTTCAGTCACGAAATAAGTGACTGCAAAACAGCGAAATCGATTTTGAAGCACCTTAATCAGTCTCTTCATACCTCATCCCTTGTGACGGCACCGCTACCATAAAATGCACCATGCACCTGCACAATCATAACTAACAACCCCATTACCAACTTAACTTTAACTAACATTCATTAAAAGTTCTCCGCCGTCGCCCAGTTTCCTCCAGCCCGGGGGAATCTGGTCGCGAAGTTTAAACATCAAGTCAACATAGCGAGTGTCTCTTGTGTTTCTTGGCGCCACCTTCACACAGGTTAACGGGCGCCCAACTAAACTAATCAAGACACCGCCAGCGGTTTAATTGGTTTAATTCAAATCACAGAGGGTGTTGGGTGAAAGAACCGACTCGCTAACTGAATTTTTATTTCGGGTCTTTTTCCCCCTCTCGCTTTCGTTGAATTTGTTAGTCGACGAAATTTTTATATTTACTCTCTTTTCGCTGGAGGGAAAATGAGGCATTTCCTATTTATCTTTTGACTATTAAATTATTTTTTACGGTTGACCTACTTTCGTAATGGGACAGAACCAGTTGAAGTTACAAGCGAAGTTTGAAGACATAGGAAATACATTGGGCTCAACAACAGTCAATGTAGTGGAATATTGGTTATTGGACAATTTGGTGAGACATTTGGAGTGGATTGTGGCCATTACGTTCAGGACTGAAAGTGAATTCAGGAGGATGGGGTTCGCACCCTGCTGAGGTCGTTACACTACACAATGTTTCTTCTCGTTGAATTCATTGTCAAATGTGGATTTCAAGCCATTCTAAATTTGGGTTCTGAAGTGACGTAAGAGCGACCAATTTCTCGGTTCTTGAGGACAATTTTGAAATCTATTTTAGGACTAACTGGTTTTAATTAATTTGAATGTCAATCATAATTAGATTAAATACAAACTGATAGGGCTGTACATAAGAGCCAAAATATTTATATTTTGTCCTGTTAATTTGTATCTATACCTAAGATTTTATTTTAAAAGTCGTGAATAACAAACACTACACAAATAAAAATAAAACATCTTCAGCATGGAGGAGAACTGACAAAATAATATAAAAATCTTCTTCACGTCATGATCTGTCAACAAATCGTCGCCACATAATATAAGTGGTCTTTGTCCACATTGTACTGATATGTACTGATATGGCTTTAGATAAAATCTGATAAAATTGAACAACAAATTGGTGGCTCTATGAAAAAAAAATTTAAGTCCAAATTAGTGAAACTTGGACATGCTTGGACATAGAACATTCTGAGGCGACGAAATCTTCTTCTGATTCCTCATTTAGTCAAAATGAAATCAAAAGTCTGCTATGTTTTCTTGTTGATATGCAATCAGTATCAATTTCTCTGCGTCCGGGCTGCTTGGGCCCCTGGGTTGTTAGGCAACTTTGTGCGCAGCTAGATCTAAGCTGATCAAGATGAAGATTGAACTTCCGTCCCTGGAGCTTCATCCAGCATCCCACAGGAGCTCCATGGCTAGAGTTCGCCCGGGTTCGATGCCCGGCGGTCGTCCTCTTGAGGATCGTCGATTCCCTCAGTCGAGAGGCCACGACCTTCTTCTTCCCATCATATCCAGATCATAAATCCTTTGCCATTAAGAGGCCTGGGTTAAGCGAATGGGAAATGCTGGTTCGTCAAAACGTTTTTTGTACATTTTCTTTTTACGCTATCAGAATTTTAAAAAATCAGACAGTAACGACCCATTACAGCCTAAAGCCTGATTTACACTGTTCAAGTTTACTTTCAAGTCCTTGAATTCAACCCTTGAATTCAACCCCTTGAATAGTCTAAACGGATAACTTGAAGCGTTCAACCCTTGAATTCAAGACTTGAACCTATTTAGAACATGTCCTATTTTCCTTGAAGACTTGAAAGACTTAAACGACTTGAACCAATCAGAACCCACGCCACAACTCTGGCTCCGCCCCTCTCTCCAGTATCTTTCAAGATTTTCCCGCCAATTCCAGATTTTAACATATTCTAGCAAATATTAATTAGTTACCGATATGTCATAATCACGAGAGACAACTGTTTCATTAAATACACAATATGTGTCTATGTGGCATCCAAAATCTAGCACAATATTAATAACATGTTCTTTGCAAGAAGTTACTATTTTAGGTTATGTTACGACTTGAAGCTTGAACAGTGTAAATGCCCATTCAAGTGGTTGAATTCAAGGGTTGCGTTCAAGGGCTTGAATTCAAGGACTTGAAAGCAAACTTGAACAGTGTAAATGAGGCTTAATAGACAAAATATTGCACCTCAGTGGAGTACATTATGACCTCTGGTATACGGCCTCAAAGTGTTAAATACGATATTTATGGTAAAATAATCGCATTGAGCACTTTAAGGTCGTACCAGAGGTCATAAAGTACTGCAGTATGTGGCATTATTTAGTCTATTAGGCTCTAATGGGTCGTTACTGTCTAATTTTTTTAAATTCTGTTAGCGAGAAGAGAAATTAAAGAAAAACGTTTTGACGAACCATGCATTTCCCGTTTGCACAGAACAAGTTGAAGAGATGAGCGAAAAAAAGAGCTATACAATACTAGATATGAACTTACGTTGATGTGAGGAAAGTTTCAGAACGTAGACGTAACGGCGACGCATGCGACGGAACGGGAATGTTGATTATGAGAAGTGCAATAAGTCTACAGCCACAATTGACGCAACGGTGATGGAACGATAAGAATATTAAATTTGTGTTACTTCGCTCCTACGTTACATCAATTGCGCTCCATTTCTAGGAATATATGCGTTTTGACATTTGTTACGCTGCCAAAATGACCCTTTTTATGAACGGCATACCTGAATTGTTAAGCTAATTCGCTTCTATGTGGACTTTCGTAAGCTTTAAAGTTATTAAACGTATAAATACTCCAGGAAACTGTGTTTGTGTACGTAAATTCTACTTTTCTTCAGTAATGATACAGTCAGTATCGTTAAATATAGCGTAAAGTTGGAATTACATAAATGACGAGATATAAAATTTATATACCCATTTAGAGTTCGTGCACAAATTGCCCCATATAAAAGTTCTGTTGTAATGTACAATTAGTGATGACAGTCACGAAGTTCGTACACGACCCTTCACACGATATCCGTGTAGCTTTTGCTGGACAATTCTCTAGAGATTCGTACACAGCCACGCCCAATGAGAGAGGTTCATTCGGATAAATAAAAACGCTTCGACGCTTTGCGACTTGCTAAAGAGACGTTCGTGTCACAGAATTCGAAGTCCGTAGAGTCGAAGTTGAAGAAGGAAGTTAGAAGCTTAAAATATTCCGTTCAAATCAACAGGTGATGAAATATTGCAGTGTCGAATAGTACTTTAGATTATCAGAAAATCAATCTAAAAGTAGTAATTGGATTTGTATTTAGAATAGTCGTAGAGCTTTCATTGTTTTGAACTTTCACTTCGCTGAATTGTAAAAATATAGTTTTACATAGTCAGTTTCAAAACTTAATAATATAAAAACGTGTTAATAAAATTACCTACTACTTGTGCTGTTAGAAATGTAGTATTATGTTGATATCCTAGGTGTCAAATCCGAGAATAACCACCCTCATTGATCGAACCAAATTGCAAGGCCATCGAGCTGTCTGTTACCAATACAAATAACAAAATAAAAGAACTAGATAAACAGATGGAAATGTATTGGATGATATTAATTATTTAAATTGCGGGACACAATCACCGACTACCTATAATGATCTGTATAAAAAGTGTAATTATAATGTCCCTTAGGTATAGGCTCGGCTGTTGGAGCTCAGAGGGTAATTAAATGTATGTAAGTATCTCTCATAGCATGCTCACTAGATGAGTCTGATTGCTTTTTACTGTTTTCATTTTGCGTAATGACTCGTTTAAAGTGTCTGCTTTTGCATTAAAACCGCTCAAAACTATCTCTTTCAGAATCGTTTACAGCACAAAAAAACAATTAATTAAAATTTCCCAAACGTCTTTCCGAATAGTCGTAACTTTTGAAACTGTCTAGTATAATACAAATATTATTCTAGGTACCTGACTTATTTCATAGTTATATCATTAAATTATTACGAATTACGGAATACAAAATTAATAATTTACCAAGTTATAAGTATGTAGTGTATCAAATAATGATTAAAATTTCAATTAATTTCGTTACACCACGCTATTCCTCCAAAATATCTACAGAACAGAGAGTATATAATCGCACGCGACAAACTCTCGAGTATTTGCTGCAAATTTGTCGCATTTCCTTCCCATAAATTCTCTTGAGATAGATTCTCTTGCAACCACACCCGATCCAATTAACCCTCTTGTTAAATTAATTAGAACATTTGCTCGGTGCATTATGTGCACTCAACCCCGATGCACCGCACAAACTGCAGTTCAAATACAGCAAGATGATCACCAGCTCTGTCAGTTTGATTTGGTTTTACGAGTGAAATGTTGAATACGGTTGCTATGGTGAATGCGTGGGTGCTTATGTGGTGGGTGCGTGGGTGCGTGGGTGCTCAACCCGGGAAATGATATCATTGTCATCTGTGAATGAAGATTGAACAAAAATATCTCTTGGGTATATTTTCATTGTTGATGATACCAAAGATCTTTGATGACACAAAATATTGTGTCTCTTTTCCACTGTTTTAGCTTGGGTCTCTGCTTTGTTTGTTTGTTTGTTTGTTGTTGTTCCGGTCTATTGTTTCACATCGTTTCTATGATCGAGCTGAAATTTGCTCCTGTCTTATTTGCTGGATGTCTTTGAAGAGAGAAATGAATATGACCTAATCATGTAAAATGTCCCGCTTTTATATTCCTCGTGCGCTATTTGAGTATCACATCGTGTCCCGAATGAAACCCCAAATGATTCTGCCACATCTGCACAAATCCCGGTCTGTCAAAACCCACATCCACACATTGCACATCTAATAAACGGAATTGGATTAAAAATAAATATCAACACCCGGATTTAGTCGCGACTCTCCAGACGCGCTCCCGTGCAAATAGCTCGACGACTCGGATGACAGACGCGACGCCGCCTTGTATGACGCCGTTCACGACGACGCCCGCCGCGACGCTCTAGTCATGTACGACGACGTCCGATACTTGGGAATTTATTTTATGTTATTGACGTGAATTGAGACGGTTTATGTGGAAGACTGGAGTTGACAGTTGGTGTAAATTATTTTGTATTTTGTAAAAGCGTTACGAGATTTTCTGTCTGTAGGTACCAATTTGTATGTAGGAACTCGTTTATCTTTGATTTTTAAGAGCCAAAAAAAAGTTCGAACGGGAATGTTGAATATGGGACGTTAAATACGTCTGGCCACAATTGACATGCGGTGACGGAACGAATAAAATGTTAAACTTTTGTTACGTTCCCGTATTGTTTACGTTGCGTCCCGGTTACGTCAATTCCCATCTTTCCAATGCCAGAAGGGGAATTTAAATATGTTTCCTCTTGATGTGCGTTTTATACAGTCATCGAAATCCACTCTTCAGTAGGTAAACATGAATCGCTGAGCTTTCGTTCTTGGGACATGTAAAAAATTAAATCGTATATTTTGAACAACCAACATGAAATGCATTGTACAGTGAATTCTTGTTAACAAAATCGTATACATTTTTTAAATTGGTTACATAATTGAGATTAAAATGTACAAAGTCAACCTGAAGCTATTTAAAAATTCGGCTTTACTAAAAATAGTGATTTAAAACAGTCCGAAATAAATAACATCTCTTCAGCTGGCAGCGTGTTAAAGAGTCGTCTTCCAGTCTACATTACTCAACGTGATGTTGATTGTAAAGCAGAGAGAACTCTTGGCATAGTCTTGCTCATAACTTCGAACATTGTTTGGTAAATTGACGAGTTATTTTGTGAATTTGTTGATATTTTCATGATATTATTATGCAAGTGTCTCCTCCGTTTAAAATCATATAGCTCAATCTAATCTCTATTTCTTTTTTTGCAGTAGATTTGAAATTACGTAACGGATCAGAGAAATTGTGTCACAAAATATTCCCTGTTCTCGTGCCTCTTGATTTCTAGCAAGATCGGTATCTTGGTTTCACCTGAAAATTGTTTTATTGTTTACTGATGGATAATCTGAAAGAAAATCTGTGATCAAGATATTGAACGTGCAAAACGAAGGCTCGCTTATCAAGTACACAGAGCGTTTTCCTATTACAAAATGAATGTGTACGAAGTAATGCTACAAACTGGGAAAAAAGCTTGAACTTTAAGCTCATTGACGTGTTAAAATACTAACGTGCTGGTCAATGAAAGTACTAAGTCGTCGCACAATGGAAGCCACATATCCACTAACGCGTCCAGAACGTCGATGAAAAATGACAAAGTCCTAATCTACCAGTCATGATCATGACATTACGTTTCACATGCAGACATGATATTCATTATTCATGTCCTCATCAAATGATGAACCGAACTCGGCGCGCGGGTTTTTTCATCGGAATTTGTAATGAACTAAATGGAATAAACCCCCCCCCCCCCTTTCCTCCCACCACGGCATTGATGTTCTTTTGAAGGGATCAATCAATATGGGGCGGGGGGGGGGGGGGGCTGAGTTGGCGGGGCTTTGTTGACACTTGTGGCAAGTATTCAAGAAGGTACAAATTGTTTAAATAATTGGAAGTGATGGGAATGTGGGTGAATTCTAAAGTTTATTTCTCAAAGTGGGCTTGTATTTTTAAGTTTCTGAACTTTAAATTGTTAAGAGGGCTGGGTAGTGAGTTTGACATGGTTTGACCTTGAAGAGTTTTTTAATAAATTTTTATCAATATCCCCCCCATTTACCAATGTTTTTGTTAATAAAAAAAATAGGACTTTGTACGCGTATTCAGAACTGTTCAATGAAAATAATTTCATAGTTTGGAATAACTTATTAGTTTTATTTTGTCCAACAGATGTAGTGCCATAATTTTACTAATTTTCGGGCACTAAACATCTGTTGGACAAAATAAAACTAATAAAACGTCGTAACTAAGAAAATGTTGACCAATTGAAGAATACATTTTATATAAGTATTATCTGTCAATATTTACTATAACTTGAATTGATGAGACGATTTATAATAGTAGGTCCAAAACTAATTTCAAAATTCGAATACTTTTTCTTTCCTTCATAATTTTAGTGTGGGATATTTGGTCTGACAGTTATTTTTCAAGCCGAACACAAAATAAGAGATATTTTGTTTAATTCAATTCTGAAATAAGAAAGTTTTTGTTGTTCTGAATACAAAATTTAAAAGCTTTCTACTAACATTTATCAAACTTTACTGGACGAAATTTTGAAGTATTAATCCTCATAGGAAATACTGATTTGACGTCACTGGATCCAACTGCTTTACCAATGAGAAAACACGAATCGGCGGGCGAATCTTCGGGCACAAAAACAACATATCACGATTAATATTGCACAGTCATTATTATTAATTATATTCATGAATCTTCATTAGAGTTAATAGCGCGACGCCTGATTAGCTCACGTAATAATTGATACTAATTATGACGCAATAGATATAATATCACAGGGAGCGATTAATCATAAGTTAGTTAATTAAGTGACAAGTTGAAATTATAACGTATTGTTATACATGATTGAGCTTTTGTCTTAATGAAGTAATCAATTTGTTTTGTGTAATTTGTTTTAATACTAATGGACATTATTTGACATGGTTCATAAGGGACGACAATTTGCACTGTGATGTATGAGATAAAGAATTGACCTAACCTCAATCATTTTCGTTGTCTTACGTAAGATCATTTACGCTACGTGCGTGAAAATGGATACATGTTAAAAGCCAAGTTGTTCACGATTACTACTAGAGCTTATTGGCTCAATGTGTCAAATATAGAATATTTTTATGTTTCCACGCTCTTATGGGCTTGATCTTCGAGCACTGCGTGGATGTTTCGGCAAAATTGTATGATTTTACAAAGACTGCCAATATGTGTATTTCCATAACCTAGTTTGAAATATATTATTGACCATCTTTATCACCATCGAAGTATCTATTTATCTGTGAATAATTAAATTTCCCATGACCATTCATTGAAACTAGAGGGTTGCACATTACTATTCATATCAATCATCATCATTATCAATCATCATCATCATCATCATCATTTCAAGATGTTATCGTCCTCAATGCAATATATTTTGGCATAGAAGCAAACAAGTAAATCATCAAAGAGTGTCAATAAATGTGTCATAATTAAGCGATCATAAAATACGGAACGTGCCCGCTTGATTTTTAAATGTCAGCACAACATTTGGCGAGCGTCCTAGAAAATATTTATAGTTAAACTGTACTATTCAAAATCAACTATAATTATCTTAGTATGAAAATAGATGAATTTGTCCAAGTTATTTTATCTTCAGATCTATTATTAAAAGAGCTACTTCACGATAAAAGTGTGAACGTACAAAAGTTACGAATGAAAGTAATGTTAAAACAGTCCATGTTTGAAGGTAACTTTGATCGTAGCCTACATTTTGATGTCACTATTATAGAAGGGAAAATTAAGATTCGATTCCGAGGCCATATTTGTAAAATTTACGAAGTTTCGTTGATGAATATAATTTGTTAAGTAGTTTACAAACCACTCAAAATGTCCACCAGCGAGTTGTGAACATTCTAAATTTCCGTGAATTATGTTATACTTTTTCAATGAACTTAGAAAGTTTGCTCTACGAGGAAACTTGTTCTCTTTTTTAAGAGCTTTGGAAAACGCGAAAGTGAACGATTAAGATATTTTTAAGAACCTTCATCACAATATTATTGACCATATTAATAAGTTCAATTATGAGAAATAAGCTCTGTTAATTATGCTCTGTTTATTTGCTCCATTTATTTAACCAAACTTGTATTCAACACGTTACATGAACTATATCTACACCAAGTATAATATACAGTGAAGCGTAATCTACAGTATATTCACAAACTTGTGCAACTGTGTTTATTGAAACTTACAAACAATGCGAGTAAACTTCTCTGCCATCCGCAACCATTATTCAATTCCCAACTCATGCGACGCGGGGGGGTGGGGGGGGGGGAGGGGGGGGGGTAATTAATGCAACTAGAATTGATTAATCCATAATAACATCGCATTTGAGCTACACATGGTTCTGAGTACAAGCTGTGAACTTCATTGCAATTGACTCTCATTCAACTAATGTTGATTGCTTAAATAACTTTGACACATTTTTAACATTTTATCCCATATTTTATTTCAAAATAACCGAATATATCTAATTATGAATTATTTGATCGTTACACCAGAGAGAAATCAAAGCAATACATAAAAGAATCATTACGATCCACTTGCTGTATGTCTTGGTTTCTAGTCGAAAAATGATGTATAGTTTGAAAATTGATTAAAGCAAACATAGAAAGTTGAATTACATGATTGCTCCACATATAATTTCATGAGGGTTTATGATTAGAAAGTTGCTTAGGTTGGTGTTAAAAAGATATTTCCATTCATTTCGAAAGTTCGACTTGATCACTTTGCGATGTCCTCGAGTATGTCATCTCTTTCAGCGTGATGATGTAAATGTTTTAACTACAAACTGATAAATACATTCTGTTTGTTCCAGATTGGTTTAGCGTAGGAGCTTGAGTCTGACGAGAGGATTGGAAGCCAGGACTTTGGCCGGAATTTCAGTCTAAAACACAGGGTAAGTTGGAACTACAACTTCTGCCGGTATTGTCAACATATATATTTGGTTGATTAACTTTTGGATTACATTCAATCATTTTTTGTCCTGATTTCTGTGTATGCAACACCTATTCAATTGGATTCATTAAAAATTGATTTTTTTGAAATCGGATTTGTGTTGATGTAAATGAAAAAAAACAATTATAAGGGAGGAAATATTTATGAAGCACTGGACTTAGCAAGTCTTGCCTCATTTTTGAGAGCAAAACATGGCGAAAGTACAAATTGTATCAGAAAGCTTTAAATCTCCAAACAAGAAATCCATTTAATTTTATCGTCCAGAGTTTTAATTACAAGATTAATGTTTTAAATCTAGACTCACGTGCAATAGACACAAATTAAAAGAAATTAACAGGGGAACTAGTGACAGCAATTATTGAGTAATACAAATTGAGAAAACCCAACAGGAGGCAAAACAACATTATTCTTGAAGAATTTCGGTTATTCTTTCTGCACTAAATTGATCAATGATGATACATGACCGAATACATTAATTTGACATTTTTTTTAGTTTGAACACCTCTTATATTTACAACAAAAAATTACAAAACACTCTTCCACTAAGAGTGAAATACAAACAAAACTGATCACCCACGCAATTCCATTCAATATTGAACATCTCAGGAAAATCAATATCCTATTGAACGTTACAACTCTAAGCAGGCAACACAATTCGGCAATAACATGAAAACAAACGACGCCCTCGTCGTTATTCTCCGTGAAAACCGACGCTCGGCCGACGCCGGTTGAATGGAAAGGTCGATGCAATCAACAGGTTCGCTGTGCGGCGTCGCTCGGGTCGAATCCGGATCAACAAGTTACACTCTTCAATGATTCAACAGGTTTAACAACTCTATAGTCGGGTTCCTGGGGTTTCGGCTCGTGGTTCACCCAGGTGAATATTCCACGGCCGAAGAAGCGGCACACCGACTATAGGCGTGAATCATAGAAAATTACACTCTTCAATGATTCAACAGGTTTAACAACTCTATAGTCGGGTTCCTGGGGTTTCGGCTCGTGGTTCATCCAGGTGAATATTCCACGACCGAAGCAGAGGTACACCGACTATAGGCGTGAATCATAGAAAATTACACTCTTCAATGATTCAACAGGTTATCAACTCTATAGTCGGGTTCCTGGGGTTTCGGCTCGTGGTTCATAGAGTCGAATATTCCACGACCGAAGCAGCAGCACACCGACTATAGGCGTGAATCATAGAAAATTACACTCTTCAATGATTCAACAGGTTTAGCAACTCTATAGTCGGGTTCCTGGGGTTTCGGCTCGTGGTTCATAGAGGCGAATATTCCACGACCGAAGCAGCTGCACACCGACTATAGGCGTGAATCATAGAAAATTACACTCTTCAATGATTCAACAGGTTTAACAACTCTATAGTCGGGTTCCTGGGGTTTCGGCTCGTGGTTCACCGAGTCGAATATTCGACGACCGAAACAGCTGCACACCGACTATAGGCGTGAATCATAGAAAATTACACTCTTCAATGATTCAACAGGTTTAACAACTCTATAGTCGGGTTCCTGGGGTTTCGGCTCGTGGTTCATAGAGGTGAATATTCCACGACCGAAGCAGCAGCACACCGATTATAGGCGTGAATCATAGAAAATAACACTCTTCAATGATTCAACAGGTTTAAACACTCTATAGTCGGGTTCCTTGGGTTTCGGCTCGTGGTTCAGAGTCGAATATTCCACGGCCGAAGCAGCAGCACACCGACTATAGGCGTGAATCATAGAAAATTACACTCTTCAATGATTCAACAGGTTTAACAACTCTATAGTCGGGTTCCTGGGGTTTCGGCTCGTGGTTCATAGAGGCGAATATTCCACGACCGTAGCAGCAGCACACCGACTATAGGCGTGAATCATAGAAAATTACACTCTTCAATGATTCAACAGGTTTAGCAACTCTATAGTCGGGTTCCTGGGGTTTCGGCTCGAGTTCATAGAGTCGAATATTCCACGACCGTAGCAGCAGCACACCGACTATAGGCGTGAATCATAGAAAATTACACTCTTCAATGATTCAACAGGTTTAGCAACTCTATAGTCGGGTTCCTGGGGTTTCGGCTCGTGGTTCATAGAGGCGAATATTCCACGACCGTAGCAGCAGCACACCGACTATAGGCGTGAATCATAGAAAATTACACTCTTCAATGATTCAACAGGTTTAACAACTCTATAGTCGGGTTCCTGGGGTTTCGGCTCGTGGTTCATAGAGTCGAATATTCCACGACCGTAGCAGCAGCACACCGACTATAGGCGTGAATCATAGAAAATTACACTCTTCAATGATTCAACAGGTTTAGCAACTCTATAGTCGGGTTCCTGGGGTTTCGGCTCGTGGTTCATCCAGGTGAATATTCCACGACCAAAGCAGCAGCACACCGACTATAGGCGTGAATCATGGAAAATTACACTCTTCAATGATTCAACAGGTTTAGCAACTCTATAGTCGGGTTCCTGTGGTTTCGGCTCGTGGTTCACCGAGTCGAATATTCCACGACCGAAGCAGCAGCACACCGACTATAGGCGTGTATCGTAGAAAATTACACTCTTCAATGATTAAACAGGTTTAGCAACTCTATAGTCGGGTTCCTGGGGTTTCGGCTCGTGATTCATCCAGGTGAATATTCCACGACCGAAGCAGCAGCACACCGACTATAGGCGTGAATCATAGAAAATTACACTCTTCAATGATTCAACAGGTTTAACAACTCTATAGTCGGGTTCCTGGGGTTTCGGCTCGTGGTTCATAGAGGTCAATATTCCACGACCGAAGCAGAGATACACCGACTATTTTTTTGTCTGGGGCTTAACGTCACACTGTTCTGCAGCGAGACTAATGGCGACGGATGAATGATTATGATGATGATTGGGAGATGATGGTGAAGAGAAGGAAAGGATGGAAGGTGGGAAGGGGGCGGTCGTGGCCTATTAGTAGGTTACAGCGACTGTAGTCGTGCATCATAGAAAATTATAGCTGACCTGTGATAACAAGTGGAAAAAATAATGTTTATATTTACATAATTAACTACGACTTTTCGTTGTTTACATACAAAGATAATAATGGGGATACAAAAAAGTTGAATTGCATTTTTACACAATTTATTCTGTGAAAGCACTGTACATTAAAACGTGACTGATGAGGAGGATAAAAAGCATGGCTTTATCATTTTACACATTTTAAAAGAGCATTACACCTGAAAGTCTATGTACCTATAAGTATTCATAAATCAACTGAAATATGTTGAACTGCATGCAATCGCATAATATTATAAAGTGCATTCGTTTATAGATCTGTGGCGTAGGTTAATGATATCATAATTGTACGGCGCGTTCGTATAATGTCTATTGTCCTGTCATGGCAAGGCACGGAATGCAAATTCAAATTATATTTAAATCATTGTGAAACGAGAAATTATGATATGACGTATACTGGAGAAAGATTAATAGCTGGATTTGCAAAATTGTTAGAGCCCTTCGGTGATATATTTTGATAAATAATTAAAGTGAGCAAATAATATTATATGAAAACTGTCAAACCACTTCCGATTCAAATATTTTATCGTTTAATTTACCTGAATTTAATATAATAATGGACTCAAAATAAACCTTGAGGAACTTTCATAAATGATTGCTATATTTTTCACTTCTAAATTTAAAAGTATTACCAACCAATCCCCAATTGGCATACAATCCATTAGATTGTTGAAATATGTATTGACTGTTTGATTTTGGTTAGCGCCATATTCCATTCGCCTTTCTTCGAGAAACTTAAAGTTCAAACCACTTCACTGATGAAATTGCAGGTATGTTTACACGCTATGTCATCCCTCATTAGATATTTTATCAATATGAGTTCACAATTGGGAATTAATCCATTGTTTCAATTATGTATTTGTAATTAGGATCAATAATTTAAGCGGCATCCTGGATCTTGGATGCAATATTAAAGACCATGGGGTTGTTTTGAGAAGCTACACGCTTGTACGTACGTGTTCAAAAAGGGTGGTATAATGTATTCTTCAATCGTTAAAGAGAGACGATCAGTTAAGAGACATTGAGTCGTTAAATTTCACTGTCGTTGTAAATAACATTACCCGAATGCTCATTTTACATTTTACTGGATCGCAACTTTAGGATGAAGCTTTAGCACCCACTGTTATTGTCATATGAAAACTGTTTTGTGATTCTTTTTGAATAATTAATTAAATAAATATTAATAAATTACTACTTAAATAAATACAACTCTTACAATGATGAACACAATATAATTTTATGAAAAACTCATGCTGCTGGTGTTTTTGGTACTTGTTGCTGTGAATGATAACGTAAAAGATGGTAAAACTCGATGGCGTAATGAAAGGGAGAGAGATTATTAAAATGAAAATAACTTATTCAGTTTAAATTCCTTAAATAAGCCATGATACTTGTAATTAATGGTTTTTTATGACGTCACGTCACTTGAAATAACGCTATTTAATAGCGAGAGAATAAATGGTCCGATTAAAGTTCTGAAAAGCATCCACTTAATGGACGAGAGTGGAGACCAACACCCCTCAATTTGGACTAAGTGTTGGCAACACCTTTAAGTACCGCACAGGTTGTAACTTGTATCAGGTAACATGTTTCTCCCAGTTTGATTGTCATCGCTTCCTCCAAGCGATAAAGATGAGAGCTCCGGAGCAATAAAATCAACAATGGAACCAATGTTATTGGGCGATAAACTCTGTATTTTCATCGCTTTCGTGAGTGATATTGAAGGGGATGTGATGTTATAAAGTTCCTGAACTTGATTTCTGTATCTCAGTCGACAAAGTTGAACTGCCGGAACAGATTTTTAGAAATGTTTTAAAATGTCAAAGGTAAAACATGACAACATTTGAGCTTTTATTACGAAGAAAATTACTTTTTATATTTAGTTAGGTTCAAAGAGTTTGTAACATTCAAGATGTTGATGTGTTGACAATTTCTTATATTAATTCAAAATTCCTGGCCAATAAAACTACCCATAAATAGGTCGTACTTATACTTTTGTTTTGAAAATCTACAGTTCTTTAGTAAAGAGTTCATCGCTTCCATGATCGTTTCGCTACTTGGTCATTGACAATGTCTTTCGTCATGTTAATGTACTGCTTTGTCAATTGATAAAGTTGCCAAATTCCAGTACGCAGCAACGACCTCTTCATTTCTATTTTTAAGTTTGTTGTCGACATATGTTTGACAACATCGACTCTTGTCAAATGTAATTTAAAGTGGTTGTTAAGAGGCAAACGGAAGCGAGCGGGAATCGCACGGTTCGTCAGAGCGTTTTTTGAAATTGTGTCTTCCCACTTAATAATTTTAAAAAATCAGATAGTAACGACCCATTACAGCCTAAAAGACTAAATAATGCCGCACATTGGAGTTCATTATGACTTCTGGTGCGGCCTCAAAGTGTTAAATACGATATTTTTAATAAAATAATCGAAAACAATCGTATTTAAAACTTTGAGGTCAGACCAGAGGTCATAATGAACTCCAGTGTGCGGCATTATTTAGTATATTAGGCTGTTATGGATCGTTACTATCTGATTTTTTAAAATATTTAAGTGGGAAGACACAATTTCAAAAAACGCTCTGACGAACCGTGTGATTCCCGCTCGCTTCCGTTTGCCTCTTAATGTTGGGTAAACATATTTTTAAAGGTGTTTAATTTCGCACTGTTTCGAAATTAGTGTTAGAAAGATGATTGTGATGATACGGTGGAAAGAAAGGCTCCGTGGCCTATTAGAAAGGAGCATTTTCCCCTCGACTGAGGGAAATCACGGGAAACCACAGTCAGGACAGCTGGCCGCGAGAATAGAACCCGGGTCTCTAAGAGTCCATGACATAATCAAGTGCTCATTGTGACTAACTTGTGTCAAGTGCTTGCAAAGTACAGGGCCTCTCAACACTTTGCTATTAAACTTGCACTAATTGGATTGGCTGGTTGATGGACGAGGAGTGTAACGACTTTAACTATCAATTACAATGTTCAACACAACTGCAAATGTCTGACACACTCGATCCTCGCTACTGTATGGGGATCGTGTAACTTTAGTCAACAGTCGATCGACAACTCTTATGGGAGAATAACATTGACACGTCATAGCCGATCGACTGTTAAGTCGAGTCAATGTTAATCTCTCATAAGAGTTGTCGATCGTTTAAAATTGTGGCAAATGTCTGACACACTCGATCCTCGCTACTGTATGGGGATCGTGTAACTTTAGTCGACAGTCGATCGACATCTCTTATGGGAGAATAACATTGACACGTCATAGCCGATCGACTGTTAAGTCGAGTCAATGATAAACTCTCATAAGAGTTGTCGATCGTTTAAAATTGTGGCAAATGTCTGACACACTCGATCCTCGCTACTGTATGGGGATCGTGTAACTTTAGTCGACAGTCGATCGACATCTCTTATGGGAGAATAACATTGACACGTCATAGTCGATCGACAACAATGTCGAGTCAATGCTAATCCCTCATAAGAGTTGTCGATCGTTTGTCGGGCAAAGTTATACGATCGCAGGGCTGGATGTAGTTACATCGCAAACCCCAAAGACTGATAAGAAGAAGATTGTTTACTTGTAGTAGGTATAATCATCTTAACACAAGCGCGGAAGCGGAAAGCGTGTTTCCTAGCCAATCACAGTCCAGAAACCGCTAGCGGCTAGCTTGTGATTGGTTAATAATTGACGCAAAATCACTCAATGTTAATGGCCCTAAAGGGTTCATGCCATAGTTTGATTGGGACCCAAATTTCATTCTATTAGTATTCGCAATTTAATTTCTCATGAATCAAATTTGTAGCGAATAAAGAATGTAAATGTTATGTGATAAATTTTAGGGGTGTAGTTTCAATCATCATCAAAATTATAATAAACAGTATAACCATTAATGTAAATTTAAAAAATACAATTATCCAAACAATTAAGTAAACCTTCAAGTATACCTACTACCATAAAAAACACTCCGTGTAAAAATACCAGCCAAGTCTCTTTAACTACTAGGAAAACGCTCTGAGTAACGCGTTGATGAGCGAGCACGGATACACGCAACACCTCGAACCGAAATTATGTTTATCGAAAATGTCATTAAAAGCCAATAATTCTTGAATTTCGTCACAGACTTGTATAAATATCTCCAAAATTTCCAAAAATATTGGTCCCAATAACCTTGCTAAGTTTTAAGTTGATCGATTAAACCTTTGATTGAACGGTTCCTTGTTAAGTTTCAAAAATCACAGGATATCTTTCAAACAATATACCTGGGACCACTCATATGATATGATATTACTGTGGACACAATATCAGATCAATCTGTTAAACGGTCATTATTAGTTTCATTTCGTTTGAAACTTTCTGCTCTAACTACCTTGCCTTGAACTAAAGATTCGATGTCGCCGTGAATTTGACAGCCAACACACAAAATGTCCCTAAAATTACAAAAACTTTTGAAAATAACTACAAATTAGACTGAAAATTGGCAAAAATACCTTAAATGTTGCTACCAATTACCATGCGAAGTTTTTAGTTGGTCGGTCAATCGGCAATACCCGCTGCACGAGAGCGGGTATTGCGTTGATTGTTTGAGTATCTCCTTGCAGCAGTCTGGTCGGGGGTCTCTTTGCTCCTTGATGCTTTATTATTAACGACATTTTGTTTCAACCTTTTAGATTTAGCTTCGTCAGTTTCTTGATCTTCAATTTCACGCAGACGCTTTTTCGCCTTTATGGCTTTCGTTCTAGCAGAAGTCTTTCCATTTTTCGGCATGTTTAAATAGGGATAAGATAGGTAATGAAAAAGTAAGAAGTAGAGTACCTACCTAATTAAAGTACAATAATATTTGTGTGATCAATGTTTGAAATGCACGAAATGTGTGCTCAAAGACGTAATGTATTCAATGTCGTAATGTTACGAAATGAATCTTGAACAAAACTTCGCAAATATGAAAATAAAGTAATCACCTTTCAACTAATAAGCGAAAGGAATCAAAGTTCCACACAAAAAACGGATCAGGTAAAATAGTAACTACCTAGTTTAGAAACGGAATGAATCCAACGTTCCACAATTAAAATAAGACAACGTAATGTTTTGAACTGAATGAATCAAAACTTTCAAAAAAAAATAGCAACCTTCAAGGAAATGTCAGGCTAGACAGAAGCTCAGAAACGGAATAAATCCAACGTTTCCAAGAAGAAAATAATTTGAAATAATCAATCCCCTGGACAAAAACTGTAGATACCTAATATCTATGCTTTAAAAGCGATTCAATTTTACTAATACCTTCACAAAGTACACCAAATTGCCAAAATTATCAACGAAAAGAAGCAAAATGCAGGAGAGATTTGGAATGACGTGTGAACGCTAGAAGAGAACAAACGCCACTCAATGATATTATTGAAATGTGAGCTTATGTTTCTAATCCCTCCTGGATGCAAAATCAGCCAAGTAGAGACACAGGAGGCACGGCCATTAGAACTACGAATTGACGAAAAGACAATCAAGGTCCTTAAAAACTCGAAATGATTTGTTGGAAACTATGATCCAAATTGAATTATTCAAATTTGATCAACTCAATAAACATAAAAATATCTGCTTTTCACTAAAAAACTGTACATACCATCAAAACACTCTTGTACCTAAAGCAAATCAGATTCAGTTGCATTGGAAAGACATTCATTTTCAATGTTTCATTTCTGACAGCTATTAAAAATGTCAATAAGTGCATACTTTCTTGACAGATTCGGCTGAAAATTTGTAAAATAAGTGACATTGTTGGTCTTACTGACCATGCTAAATATGAGTTTGATCACATTTCTCGAAGACCATTTTCATTTTTTAGGCTATCAGGAGATACTTATTTTAACAATGAACCAATGGATGGATTTCAAAAAAAAATTGGGTCTGCAAACAGAGAAGGTTGTCTTTACATGTGTGCAAAATTTCAGGTCGATCGGTGAAACGGTGCGACTTCCATTGCTTCCTTTAGCATACAAAAACAAAAACAAAAAAAAAACAAAAAAAAAAACAGAGGTCCGTGCTAAAAGAGCCAAATGGAGTCGCTCGCTTCGCTCGCTCAATAAAAAAATAGAAGAAATCTAAAAATTCAGCACTGAAAAGAAGTGATATCAAAAATGGGCCAAGTCAAAACTTAATTTTAAAAACCAAAATATACTTGGCGCATCGTGCATATAGATAGTTTAGAAGTATAGACCAGATGTGTAATACATAAAATCAACCTACCTTATAATGCCGTAAAAAACGATGCGCCAAGTATATATTGGTTTTTAAAATTAAGTTTTGACTTGGCCCATTTTTTGATATCACTTCTTTTCAGTGCTGAATTTTTAGATTTCTTCTATTTTTTTATAGTTAAAGAGACTTGGCTGGTATTTTTACACGGAGTGTTTTTTATGGGGATATCACTATTTTTTTTAGTTTATTTACACAACTTGTAAGACATAGTTGAGCAACAATGAGAATGACCAATTCCTTTAAAAAAATATGCCATTTACGAATTGGTTACTAAGAAAAATGTTGTTTGGTTTATTCCATGAAGAATAGCGAAAGCTTCGTTCCAATCGGTCCAGCCGTTTTCGAGCCATGGCATCACTTCCGGTTTTCAAAATGGCGGCTGATATTACTGCCACCTAGAATAATTTATTTCTATAAATGTTATGTATCTTATAAGCCTTCTGAATAGATATGTATAGGTTTTTATATAAAGGGGAAGTGAATTTAGACAGATTTCGCATAAATATGACGACATTTCCGGTTTCAGTAATTAGAAAACTTTAGTTTCACTATTGATATTTCATATAGAGGGCCGTCTGAATCGTTTGGTGCTAGTTTTATTCCGATCGGTTTAGCCATTTTCGAGATATGACGTCACTTCCGGTTTCAAAATGGCGGCTTCCGGTTGGTTTTATAAGAAGGCACCTCAGACGCCAAAAGTGCACATGTGTAAAATTCCAGATCAATCGGTGTAGCCGTTTAGGCTGTGGCGGTGATAGCGACGTTTCCTGATATCATTATCAGATACCTTTAAGAAGGGGTGTAATTTCCCTCTTTTCACGGCCCTCTAGCTCGCAAATGGAATAACCTATTGTTCCCAAATTTGGTATATGTAGTGGGGTGGGCCATAGCTCGAAATTAAGATACTTCGCAACAATGTGAGATTTCCCAATTTTGAGATCCAGTAGGCCGAAAATGCCATGTTGTTGCTTACAGTAAAAGTGTTTGGTCTGCTCCTCAGTTTATTAGGCATTTACGGTGTGTTGAGTGACTGTGAGTGTATAGTACGACTTGGCTGGGTGGAGCGACCGCTCCACTAGATTATAGAATAAACTGTGTCCTGGATTTCGTAAATCACCTATAATTTCGTGTGTGCTTAAAAAATTGATCTAGTGTCAATAGTGGATAATTTCCTAGTGGAATTGTTGGCCCTCGAACCCCCAGTGCTTTACACAAAATATGTTATTATGCCCCGTCACACTTAATTACTTCAATCTGGGGTTGAAAATGTTATCTAACAACGTGATTTTAAACGCGTCACTTTTTTATTAGTAGTTGCTTCACTTTTATACGCCGTGGTCTAGGTCAGTTAGCTTTATAGCTCTATCATTGTCAAAAACAGCCAGCATTCAAGTTCAATGCCACTTTTTACAGCGCTACATCAATGATATAATGTAATGTCACATCCAAGGTCGAAAAGATCCGACTGAAATAACTATTACAATCAGAGCATGCTTCACTAGGATTCCACATCGGTGCATCATGCGGGCATTCTAAAACCAATGTTCATGCAATTTATTCCATTGACGAAAGCTCGAGAATTCCACCAATGAGCGTGTTGTGATCATTGAGCTTTTCATTGACTTTTCATGTGGAAGATGGCGCTACTGAGCGCGCATTTCGAACGTTTTTCGGTTTCAAATGCTAGCGGAGGATGTGGATTTGAAAGTATTTTGTCGGTAAAGAAGATTTCTCTGTGTACTGCGTAAAACTTTATAAAAATGCAATTGTGTTACAAATTTGTTCTCGAGGCAATCGTTGGAGTTGATATTTTGTAAATATCATCATAGGTAACAATTAAACTATGAATAAAAGTGAAAAATAATTAACATAGCTCATTTGTAAGTCGACCTTTGCAATGTAAACACAACTTATATAAACACAATTAGTATTTCTGCCCAAGCTTATACAGCTAAAATGTCCTTAGGCACAAATATTGTGTTTTTAAGTTGGTGTAAATTGCAAAGGTCGACTAACAAATTATAAAGAAGAGTCCGTATGCGGACTGAATGTTAATTTTGTTTTTCTTAAGAGTCTACAATACTTGATGAAATTTATGTTTTATGAAGCACAAGAAGGCGGCCCCTACTTTTTTCTACACGGCTTTACCTATTGTTTTCAAATTTTTACAGGTTATAGATAAAGATAAATAGATAAAATAGATATAGTTATAGATAAATCTGTGTCTCTAGTGGCCCCAAAGTTTTATTTTTTGTTTAGTTACTTCAGGGCAGAGGTGCCAAAAAGACTCATATATTGCTCATGTTAGCACTTCCTCAAAACGAGAAAAACATGTGTTATTATTTTTTGGATCACTAGAGACACAGATTCACTCTTTATCTCTAAATTTTGAAAACAATCGGTCAAACCGTTAAGAAAAAAGTAGGGGCCGCCTTTTTATATTTTTTTTTGTGGTTTTCAATATTTAAATTAAAATAACTTATTCTACAGCAGTATATGCAACATGCAACACACGATTAAATGTCACAAATGTCACGTACAGCCCAGAGCTAATGCATTTTCATGAATTTCTAGGATTTTTTTTACATCGGAATCGAAATTTTCTGCGAGTCCTGTCGACTCTTAATTTGAATGGTTCAAAAGCTACAACGATGTTCAGGAAATATTCACTCCAGGCTGCTTCGATAGTCTTAATACAAAACATTGCTCCAGCTTCTGTTTTGCATTCACATGTAGAATCATCCGGCACAACTCATGTCAGTCATTTCCAACCACATAATCTATTATTGACATTGATAAGTGGTTCTCAACTGATGCAATACACGCTGATGCAATTTTCATGACCAAATCGGGGCAATTTGTTGCCTGCCTGCTTCGTTATGAATAATTTCCATATCTTGCTCCTGCGTGGAGGCTGTAGTAGGCGCCGTGAAGAATGTTGTGTGGAGATCACTCTCTTGCTGGCTGCATTATTCAACTTGGCCATGTATTTCACGCAGCCTGTGGAGTGTCTTATGGTGGATTAAATTTTAAAGGGATTGTTTAGTGTGTTTTCTTCTGTTCACGTAGATCTTGTTCGTGAGTCTAGATCTAGATCTTATGGTGCAGAGGAAACATTTATGTACACCAGAGGTAGAAGGCCTGTTGTCCATTTTCTAGATTAATTGAGCGAGCGTCTCCATTCTGCACTTTTCGACACTTTCTCTTTTTTGTGTGTGTTTTGTTGTGTGTGTTAAGGCACAGGCTACAATTTTTTCCCATCGAGCTTAAATTTTGTTGCACACATACTAATATCATTCTAACTTAATCGTGTGTAGTTTTTGAGAGCTGCCCTCCGATTGGTTCAAAAATAAAAATATCACCTGATTGGTCGAAAATCAAAATTTTGCATACCATTTTGCTACCATTTACTCTTATTTTACAAGTTTTCAGATAAGGCAATTTTATTTTGATCAAGTGGATCGTATTTCAATTCCCTATGGATGTATAATACTTTCTGTGCGTTACGATATTCCGACGTTAGAGATGTCGCGCGTCTCGGTGCTCGCTCATCAACGCGTTACACAGAGCTATTTCCTAGTAAATGTATGGGTGTTGAAGTATTCTCTTTCAGAATAGCTCATGTCATGAATTAGTGGTTTTTGCGTTCACCTCAAGAATAATTGAAATGGACATCGGGCCATCTGCCTCTGAAGTACCTACAGATTTTAACCACACCTCTGATCTGTTCATATTCAAACCTTATTTGGAAGTTGGAGCTCACTTTTTAAAAACTTTAAATGAAAACACCTCTAGCTATATTTTATTTTGCGATCCCAGAAAAAGTCGCATTTATTAATAAAACCCTCTTTCTTCTGTGAAATCGACGCCAAGGTTAGTCTAAACGAAGCCAAGGTTATACTAAACGGCGCCAAGGTTATACTAAACGACGTCAAGGTTAGTCTAAACGACGACGTCAAGGTTTACTAAACGACGCCAAGGTTAGACTAAACGACGCCAAGATTAGACTAAACGACGCCAGTGTTAGACTAAACGACGTCAATGTTAGTCTAAACGAAGCCAAGGTTAGTCTAAACGACGCCAAGGTTAGGCTAAACGATGCCCTGACTCTATGCCAGGTAAACCCCCGCTGGTCCTGGAAACCGCCTCCTAGATTCTCGAAACCGACGCTGAAGCGACGCCGCTGCGTAACGACGCCGTGGGAGCCGCAACAAGTGCTGCTGTTATTTTGATAGGCGGCGTCGGCGTCGCTTCTTGCTCATAAATGCTAATCTAACTGTCGTGGTGGGGAGGGGGGGGGGGGGGGGGACTTAATCAGAACGAACACAACTGAGATTTCATTTCCGAGATGGATTAACTTCAACTTTCGGACGCTGTTTTCAAACGTCGCTTGCAGAACTCGGATTTCATGAAAACAGTTCTATGAGTGACGAGAATATGGATTGGTGACAACATATTATATAGACCTCTCAAAACTTGAGTGGTGTAAGTCACCTTTCAATAAACTGACATAGCATATCGAAAATGAAATAATTTCAGTCTGAAATAATTTCATGTCCATAAGCATAACATTGATCGGAGATGATTTTAAACTGAAACGATTTAATTTTCGTATAGAATAAGGGCTCGGGAAGAGTTGATACTTATAGCGATCAAATTTCAAGTTACCTAACCTAATACTTACACATCTCTAGGAAATACAGAATGGAATATTATGATCATAATTAGGTTCAATTTTTTTTTCAAGTTTCATCACTCTAGTTTTAAGCGGTCATATAAATTTTTATTGTTGGTTTTTTAGGAATGAAACTTTGTTGACTTGCATTTAGTAGATTCAACCTGGGCGTTGTATTACACCGACTAGAACAATGGTGACTTCGAACACTTTTTGATATCACTCATTTTCCGTGCTGAATGTTCATTATTTTCTGCTATTATTTTCTTATTTTTTGGCTGCAGTTTTAACATTGAGTGATTTTACGGAAATAAAAGTTACTGTTTCATTTGACTAAAATACAAAAAAAAACTTAATGCCCTAGCAATTTTTCGCAATATACATTATGTTTGCTGTGAACTATGCATGAAGTCAGTTAAAGCTTACAACGAATTCTTTAGTTCCATATTATGTATTAATACAACGTAAAAGCTTGATAAAAATAAAATCATAACACTTGCTAAAATATAGTTTGTACTCGATTTCTTTCATGATAAGTTTATTTTCTCAACTGACATTTTGACCAGGTCTAATATACTGAACATCACCTACACCAATCCCTTAAACTCACATGGCATTGAGCTGCTTAAACCCCGCCATTTCTTCTTTCCAACACACTAATCCATGTGGACTCCTCCTCATCAAAACAGATACGTGTTTGAACTTGCAATTCGAACCCCGAAGAAATTCAGCTCAACTTTAAGTTCCCGTCAGTTGGAATTTTCATCCTGGAACCTGGCTTCAGATCTCTGATCCTGTTTCAACGTTCCCACAGGAATATTGTGTTTGCGTTGAATTAATCAGGCTTTCCAGAATTACCGATGATAGGGCGTTTGTAAGATTCTTCCGCCTGCTTTGTGCATTCTTTACGTGGCAAGATACAACCCGAAGTTTGTATCAATAAGGAGCGTAGCGAGCGTTACTTTGGATTGGTCGAAAAGTCAACATAAGCGTTTTGTCCGAAAATATTAAAATTCTGGATATGTTATAGAAAGTAACATATTTTTAATTTTTATATTTACCTATTGTCAGACAAAATCAGATCAATTCTTCAAGAATTCTTGACATTTCAAGCATTATTTTGAAATTTTTGTCAAATTTGTTTAATTACTTTAATACTGCAGTAATACTGCAGTAGTTACTGATCCTTTAAGCATTTTTTTAGGTTGTTTTCGCAGCTATTTCCAAGGTATGTAGAGCATCAACTTATTTTACATGGCATATTACTTCGCTTGCAAAACGAAGGCTTGCTCATCAACGCGTTACACAGAGCAAGTTCAACAATGTCACACAAAGTGTCTACAAAATCAACCTACAAATCTAAAATCTACAAAAATCAAGTAAATACAATAATAATACATTTTGTGAAGTTACAAAAAATATGAGAAGCCTACATAAGAATAAGATTCTTGTGTTTCTAAGTAAAAATACTCCCTTTGAACACGAAATAGCCTGGATAAATAAATACAGATTTTATTGGCATTTTGTGCGATCTTGCAAATCAAATCCTGTACATTTCTCATGCAAATTCAACCCCTTGGAGACGGCCGATCGTGTGTGCTATCTCGCAGCGCATTGGACCGTGAAAGTCGATACGCAGAGAGTGTAATGTGTTGTGCGGGTTGCGTTACTCACGCTCGGCTGTCCCGAGTTGCTCCGAGGAAGCGAAACCGTTCATAGCAGGAACAAATCGAATCCCAGGGAGACATCGGTTCGATCCTCAGATGATGTTGTTTTTCATCTTCAGATTCGCTCTCGATCATGTTTGTCAGGAATATAGCGCAAAACAATACCCTGTGGGCAGGGTATTGTTTTGAGATTGTTTAGGCGAGGGGGGGGGGGGGGGGCCGCGGCCCCCTTCGCCTAAATCAGGAAAATCAGGATTTCGTCTAAAAAAAATATGCACATTTAAAAAAATGCATGAAAAAACTTTGAAAAGTAGACAGATCACGTCAAAAACGTTCCAAAATGGTAAAAATTCCAAAAAATTCCGAGGCCATGCCCACCGGATTTGCAGATTCTAATAAGTTCATTAAATTTACCTATTCTTAAACCAATTAGACCAATTTTTGAATATTTTGTAATTTAAATTCCCCAAAATAGCTATACACTGCGATTCAAAATTGTACCTAAGCTAATGACCTGGATGCAAAATTTTCTCGGGTTTTTTTCACTGTGATTTTTCAAAATATTAGTTTACGCGGGATGCGTATTTCCGAATTGCACCCGATTTCAGCACCGATGCTATATATGTCTATTAAAGTGGCTGTATATCACGTGACTTTATTTCTCTACATCCGATCAAAAGAAATAGTTACCTATGAGTACATACCATTCATCGTTCATGTTGAGTAATCCAAGGTGATTTATGAAGGAAATTCACTGCATACTTGAGCTTATCAATATTTGCAGTCAATATTATTTAATTTTGCAGTGATTTTATAATAAAAACAACACAAATTTCGTGTATACGTACGCGTGTGAAGACTGTCAAAACCAAGTGCTGTTCGTTTAATCATTACATTCATAATAGTGTATATAATTAATATCTCAACATTTCGTTGGAAAGAGGAAGAAAGAGCGCATGTTATATATTCTGACATTGCGTCAGGTTTGTGATGCATATATGCCTTTTTATTAGAGTAATGTTTGCTGTTCTTGGCTGCTCGTAGAATTTCCTTCAACTTCAGGTCTTGATTTGAGAATATTTAGGTGCAAGGAAGTATGGGCCAAGTATGGGCCAAGTTGTTTGGAATTGCGTAGAAAACGGACTGGTGTGTGCGGAAATCTTGGCCAAGTCTTATCAAATTTGATCATATGAAAAGTTTCGTACTGAAATAATTGTGATTTTCGCTTAAGAATCTTATTTTGTATTTTGTTGAGATTGTGAAATTGTAAAATTTCATTTTTTGTCTTTGTTCTTCAGCAATTTGTCAAACATAAAACAACCTACGATCAACACTCTTTACAGGGATTGGCAACAAGCAAACCAATCACCGGATGTAGAGTTTGGTCATTGAACAAAACACGCATAATATTCCGCTCTCGTGACACATGTCTTTATCTTTCAAGACGGCACTGGATACCGTCAGATGTAAAGTTCATTCACGATTAGAATTGCAAGCCGTAATGGCGGCCGTGTAGATACTACTGTAGTCAAATGAACAATTGTATTCCTACATATGAAAATATCAATAGAATAATCCAAAACTATGTATAATACGACTGTAGATGGAAATAAATCAGTTTGATTGAATTTTTCTAATATTTTCTAATAATAAAAATAGTGTATTTGACATAATTTATACAATTTCAATAATTCAAAGAAGAAAGTCTTGCCATTGACAGGGCAGTGTTCAAGTGACTGACCAATGAACGACGTGATCGACTAAAACGTCAGTGAAATTCTTATCGTGAACGAACTTTATTTGCTTTTTCTTTGTCAATGACCTGTCAAAATCGAAATGTAGCAATGATCGGCACAGTTTGTTGAAGCTTGAGATAATAAAGGTAATAATTCAATAAGTTACTTCATTATTAATCAAATATCACGCAAACATTTCCATTATTTTGTGATTCAAGTAATATGCAAATATGTAATGCGCGCGAATACACGTCATGTGATGGTGGCATGTTATAAAACATGTTGTCTGGCGGCAATATAAAAAGCAACCCGAAAGTGTGTGTGCAATGCGTGTGCAATGCGTGTGAGAAACAAAATTTAAAACTATACATTCACCGCGTCCGTTCAACATTGGTCTTATGGGAATGACGTCACATGCGCAGACTGGTTGCCAATCCCTGTAAAGAGTGTTGATCGTAGATACAACTATTGCTGACTAATTACTCTCCTTTACTCAACCAGAACCTTGACTTTCTGCAGTACGCCAACGATACATATCCGAAACACAATTACAACAGTGACATTTCAGGTTTTAAAAATGTGTTGTGTTGTTTTAATAATACCCATCCAATTAATTATCATATTTTAATTTACAATTTGACATTAATTATAAGGTAAATGTTTCTTGGAAGACAGTACAATAATACTCTAATGTTTTTCGGTCAGAGAGTATATAAGGGGCGTGACTAAGTTGCATGGTGCCGAAATCGGGTGCAATTCGGAAATACGCATCCGGGATATGCCCTTGCCTATCGGCCACATATTCAACTACAAATTCAATGGGAGTTGCTATGTTTCATGTCACTAATTCTCTGCCTCAGAGGTGGAAAGCCCGATGTCCATTTTCTCGATTTTGCTTTCCACACTTTTCACATGATATAATCGAGCTTTATCATGCATTTTGATTACAAATATGATTAGATAAACGCAGAATTACTGGTTTTTGAGCTCAATTCAAGAAACATTGCAAATGGACATCCGTCCTTCTACCTATGAAGTATAGGATTATGACAAAGACCTTAACAGTGATTTTCATGTACACATTCGTATAAATTAGCATATTATATAGGTTATGTCTTAACGTGCAATGTCGTTTATTATTAGATGTAATGTGGTGATAAATTAATTTTGATTATAAAATGCACCTGTTTTTATCAAGCATACAACTGTTTCTATTTAAAGCAGTTTTGATTGACGAGATTCACAAATTACAATAACATAATGAAAACTTGATTTGTGGACGAAATGCGGAGAATATACAGCGACATTCATGTGACATTTGACGGGAAAGTCAACAGAGATTTAATGTACAATTTTAAAATGGATTTTGTTATCTGAAAATTAGATTAAAGATTTTCGTGGAAACTCGACGCTGAATAAATCCGCTTCAGCCAATAGCAAGCAGGGAAAGTCCAATTATTGGGAAAATATTTTTCAACGAACGTCAATCGATCTGAACTTTTGAACAAACACTATTGCAGAATCAGACATTAAACATTTTGAGCAATATTCTCTGATTGGTTGAAAAGTGAAAATTAACAGATCTTGACAATTTTCAGACAAATCGGTTAGGAACTTCAAGAGTTATTGCTATTTTAAGCTTTTTTTAATATATATTTGAAAAAGTGTTTCAATTAAAAAAAAATTACTGCATCTATTATGAAAATTTACCAATTTGTGATTTTTTTCTATAAGGACTAGAGAATTTACTTTTGCCAGAAGTCAATACTTTTACGTATTATTTCACATGCAATACGACTTCTTAGCTTGCTTATCAACGCGTTAGTAACAGCATTTTTAAACCAGCTGAACAAAATACAACTTGCGAACAATACTTGTAATCAACGCTGCTTTCACAATAACCAATTAGTGAAGAGTATTAAGTAATTAACGTGTCTTAATTACTAGCAGATCTTGCAGCATCCCGGTCCATGAGGCGCCGTCGTTGGTTATTATTCTTCTCCGATGTTATTCCAAGAAGTGAGTAAAACATCGCAGCTCTCATAAACAAATCTTCTTAACTAATAATTCATCTTAGCAGGCTTTGTTTTGCTTGAAAACCAATGCGACAAGAATCGAGGAACAGCACAGATGTATGGAAGATGTTTAAGATTGTTGGATACAGCATTTTATGATGCACGTTCCTTGTGATGCGAAAGTTCATATAGTATATATGTTATTCCATAATGACGAGGATAATACGCGTTAAGCTGGCTTTCCATGCTCCGTCATCTTCCGTCAACGTCCATCACCGTCCGACGAAAACGACCACGTGACCCGCCTCGACCAATCCCTCGCCGTCCGAGATTTTTGGGGATGGCTCTGATTGGTCGAGACGGGTCACGTGGTCGTTTTCGTTTTCGTCGGACGGTGACGGACGTTGACGGAAGCTGACGGAGCATGGAAAGCCAGCATAACGCGTTACACAGAGTGCTGCTCTGTGGTGCTGCAAGCGCGGGCGATTTAGCTGCTTTTTGTAGACACTTTTTGCGATACGATTGGAGACGAAATGGGTAGACCAAATTATTTGAAATTTTAATCGTGATTAGATAAAAGACAAACTTAGGGTTATCCCTTGGTACATTTTTAATTTTTTGTTTCGTTAATTAGTAATAATTAGTGGAATTTTTGTAAAAAAATTAGCTATTTTCTTGTCTCCCTGGGTGCCGTATAAAATTAAATTTCAAAAATGTGCCAAGGGATAACCCTAAGTTTGTCTTTCATCTAATCATGATTAAAATTTGAGATCAATTGGTTTAACGGGTTTGGTCTCCAATCGTACCGCAAATATCATCGTTTTGCGCGGTTTTATTGAATAACCGGCGCCTAATTAATGATGCAATAAGCAAAAATTAAAAAGTGCTACTAATATCCAATCAGACTGATCATGTGAACATCATGTAAAAGTTACACTCACTTATGAAACAATTTTTCTCTCTCAATTTTCTAAAACGGCTGTGCGAGTGAATTGTGAATTGCGTAGAGAGTGAATTGCTTGCGTACGTATGAAAGTTGCTGCTTTATAATATACTTTGGAAATAGCTGGAAGGCAATGTAATCAAATTGCGAAATCAGTTACAATTCTTTGATATATCTTGGAATAGTCAATGAAAAGTCAGGGGCATCATAAAATTATACCAGTTATTTTAGTGCAATTACTGCTTCATCTTCAATTTACCGTTTCTATCTCATGGAAAAGCGAAATTATTGACATTATTGACGTTCAAACTCTTGGATCAAATTCAATGAACACACTGAATCAAATCAACTACAAGCTTGTTTCTCACAAAATTCCATGAGGATATAACGACATTGTTTTTCGCTTCATTCGCCGTATAAAAATCATTGTTTTTCCTCCGTTCAGATAACAATGTTTTCCCAAAACAATAACGATTGTTATCGATGAATGAACCACCGTTCCAAAATATACTCCATCGAATATCATTCGGTTCACAAATTTTATTTGTAAAAAAACGACACAAAAAACGTTCTTTTTCGTTTCAGCATCGGAATCAAATATTATAGGGATATTATATTGACTCCATGTCAAAGAGAAATATTCTGTGTTTTGGAAAAGTCTGTCTGTTGATTGCAACGAGTGAGCAAACATTCCGTGACATGTCGGTGGATCTAAACACTAATTACAAAACAAAATTAACGAATTCCCGGCTGTGTTTGTACGATAGAAACGTGTCAAACGAGATGATATGATCCCTACATCAACGTAATTAATATTAGTCTACAGAGATTTGGCATATTACATGACCTGTGCAGTTTACACAACTCAACTGAATTTCAGAGATACGGGCGGTAAATTTGGTGGCCGTTGAAAATGACTGTTTACCTAGGACAATAGGTTTTTTGGTGAATTTTATACGAATTAAGATAGTGGAGTAAAGATGTCTAAAATTAGTGCATTTGTGATACCTTTCGTGAAAATTGGTACCCTTACTAAATCGAGTATGAGGAATCCAAAAATCAATGGCACCAACCTGAGAAATTAATACTTTCTGCGTAATTAGCATAATTAGCATAATTAATAAACATAGATAAAATAATATAAAATTTTACAATATGGTCTTTATGTGTATCCATCAAAAGCTCGTCATGTCAACAATCCATATAAATCATAAAAATTTCAATTTTTTCATTCACATAATAATTAATCGTATAATTAGTTATTTTTTAAAAATCGTTATTCAGCAAAAAGCTTAAAATGACCCTCTCCGATTTTGAAAAAACTTGGTAGGATTGGTCACAAGCCCAAAGAAAACCATACGTATTTTTTGGTTTGTCCATTTATTGAGTACTTTTGGATTTCCAGGCCCTCAAAAATCGAAAAATCGAATTTTTATCAAAATTTTGTGTTTAGTTCCTAATTAGCATGATTAATAAAATTAATTATGCTAATTAGTTATAGATAGATAATTAATTATAATTAATTGTGCTAATTAAGAACTTAACACAAAATTTTGATCAAAATTCGATTTTTCGATTTTTGAGGGCCTGGAAATCCAAAAGTACTCAATAAATGGACAAACCAAAAAACACGTATGTTTTAATTTGGGATTGTGACCAATCAATTAATAATTAATTATGCTAATTAGGAACTAAACACAAAATTTTCATCAAATTCGATTTTTCGATTTTTGAGGGCCTGGAAATCCAAAAGTACTCAATAAATGGACAAACCAAAAAATACGTATGTTTAACTTTGGGCTTGTGACCAATCCTACCAAGTTTTATCAAAATCTGAGGGGGTCATTTAAGCTTTTTGTTGAATGGCGATTTTTATAAAATAATTAATTATGCGGTTAATTATTATGTGAATGAAAAAAATTAATTTTTTATGATTTATATGGATTGTAGACATGACGAGCTTTCGATGGATACCCATAAAGACCATATTATAAAATTATATATTATTTTATCCATGTTTATTAATTATGCTACTTATGCTAATTACGCAGAGAGTATTATATTCTCAGGTTGGTGCCATTGATTTTTGGATTCCTCATACTCAAATTAGTAAGGGTACAAATTTTCACAAAAGGTATCATAAACGCACTAATTTGCCATTATATAAGACATCTTGACTCCACTAAGAGGCAAACGGAAGCGAGCGGGAATCGCACGGTTCGTCAAAGCGATTTTTTGAAAATTTGTCTTCCCACTAAATAATTTCAAAAAATCAGATAGTAACGACCCATTACAGCCTAATAGACTAAATAATGCCGTACACTGGAGTTCATTATGACCTCTGGTACGACCTCAAAGTGTTAAATACGATATTTTCAGTAAAATAATAAAAAATAATCGTATTTAACACTTTGAGGTCGTACCAGAGGTCATAAAGTACTCCAGTGTGCGGCATTATTTAGTCTATTAGGCTGTAATGGGTCGTTACTATCTGATTTTTTGAAATTATTTAGTGGGAAGACAAAATTAAAAAAAAAACGCTTTGACGAACCGTGTGATTTCCGCTCGCTTCCGTTTGCCTCTTAAGGATGGCATAGGGTTCGTAATGTTACTTGTACAGATTTGGTTCGACGTTGAGGAAATATGAACATTTATCTCCAAACGTTCAGACGCCAACACTGCCAACTATCAAGGTCCAATTTCTTACAATTTGTATTCCGGAGGTCCTGGGTTCGATTCCCGCGGCCGTCCTTCCTGACTGCGGGTTTCTTTCGTGGTATTCCCTCAGTCGACAGGCAAATGCTGGGAAGGTATACTAATAGGCCACGACCACCTCCTTCCCATATACCATCCTTACTCTCCCAATCATCATCATAATCATGCATCGGTCGCAATTAGCTTAGCTGCAGATCAGTGCGACGTTATACACTACTAAAAAGGTACCTATACATCCTGAGATAGTCATTAATAAAAATAAAAATACAAACACCACTTGACTCGAAAGCGATGTTCATAGCTTCGAGATTTTGTTGGAAACAAACCTTGTTTTGCTCCTTATAAACTCTTTCTTTACTTTCAGTTTGTATTTCTTGAAATACACTTCAACTCAATTTCTTCCCTGCGAAGTTTATGATAAATTGAATCAATGGCTTCTTGTATCTCGTATGACATATGGTTGTTTGAAATAAGAACCGACTTTCATAGAAGCCGGCACTTTACTTTCTTAAGAAATGGAGCGAAGAATACGTCTTGTTAGTTAATTTCGTGTTATTGGATTCGAACAAAGGATGAGAAAACGAAATATAATGCACAACTAATTTAACTGGTGTTTGCTCTATCGGAATGAAATGAACATTGGGATAATTTTCTCTGACAATAGGCAAAATCCAAGAAGACGTATTGTTGAAATGTTTTTGCTGTGGAACTTTATTACCTACACTTGGCAAAACAAAAAAAGACCGCTCAATATGACTGAGAAATATAAGATTTCATCATTAGTAGTCAGTCTATGCGATATCCTCGTGTCACTCTATAGGCGACCTCTCATTTCAATTATCATAACAAGCATAGAACTTGCCATGAAAATAATGTAAAGTTGTTCATGAACAACTTTCTTTTACCAATTATTGTACCAATAGAAAATCGACATATTTAATTTTCTTGTGAACTTCGCGACTTTCCAAATATACCGTTTTTATGACTTACGTCTAGTAATGATTGTTTGTGAAAATATCATACTCTCGCTTCTGCATATCAGTTTCAATTATATCTTTATCTGAAGAAAAATAGTCCAGTATTTTACTACTACAATAATTGTCTCAATCTATAACATTTCCAACGGTTAAAATTACAGCTATAAAACAAAACTTTTCATAATTATGGTTTTTGCCTTTCGCTATAAACAAGTAGATTTTAATTAAAAATAAATATTTTATTAATGCCTTATTTCGGTCGTAATTTAAAACTGTACATCATAAAACTAGTATTACCCAACTCCCCGGGTGAATTTGCCCGTGAAATATCGCATCCAGATCAGGGTAAAGGCTGCACTGAAATATTAACGCCGCAATGTATGCCGGGAAGAACAGCGCCTCGAAATCTCAGCGGAAAACACAACCAGGATTAATTCCACGGACCGCGGCGTGGAAGATTAGTTTTTACTAATGCCTGGAACACTCGCTAACGTTTCCGACGTAAAAAACAATTACTATTTATATACAGCTGTGTTACGTCTTTTAGTTTAATGATTCTTTGTCTTAAAGGAACTGTTCAGTCTTCAATTAAAATTAAGTACTTGTTAAAATACTTCGATTTGGCGAACGTCTGGAAAAGGTTTTTCTCTCTGAGAGAATTGAAGTTGGAAACTTTGGGAACAAGAGAAACAAAGGAAAATGTTTTTTGGTGTATATTTGACGGTTAAAATGAAAATCAACTTATTCTCTAACATAAAACATTTATGATTAACAAAGATATAAATATTAAAAAGTGAAAATTGCGAACGCGATTTTGAGTGTAATACCAAAGATTATTACGTATGCTATTTGGTAATTTACACGGTTTCTTAATGCATCATTACTTGAGTTAACCAAAGATATATAATCAAAGAGTATTCTCCTAGTTTATGTTGGAAAACGCAGTATTGTACATTATAGCGAGGTTGCAATACGTACCTCATAAACCAAATAGTTTAGCTGACCAACACAAGATTCATATCCTCAAACCCTGAGCTCATGAGGTAAACCGGCAACGCAGCAGCAAATGCAGTCAACATGTGAATTAATAAGGGTGAACGGTGACTACAACAAGTACGCTGATGGCAATGTAATGCAAACTATTTGACCCGTCAGAGAAAATGAATAAAATACATAGAAAAAGGTTCCATTATTGGAAATTTTTACGATTTTTCGACTTTCAGATATCTTTGACTTTGAATTGAGCTAAATAACAGGAATTTTATCGTCGTCCAATCTCATTTGTAATTTACACCAGTCATTTTGCAAGAGAATATGTTTGCATTTGTTGACTCATACACAGAGTACACATAAAGAGGCGCCATTTGGGAAATTTTTAAGATTTTTCAACTATCAGATATCCTTTAATTTCTTTGAATTGAGCTCAAAAACCAGTAATCTTAGTCCAATCATATTTGTAATTGACACCAGTCATTTTGCAAGTACTTTACATTTTTTTTAAGTGCTGTCTTTTTATAATTGATAGAGCTTGATCACATGCATCCAAAAGTGTGCTACGTACAATCTAGAAAACTGACTTAGGACCTTCTGCTTCTAGATACGTAGAATTAGTAATTTGATACTTGTGAATGTTTCCAGTCTACACACAAATGAATATACAATCCTCCGAACTTCCTCTCCCTTCTATTCATCCAGCCCGTCTGCTCGAGCGACTTCTGTTTGCCGGTGATTCGGTTAGAGCCGTGTTATTCACTCTGTAATCTCTACTCAGCCTCCGCGCGGCTCCTGAGACGAGCGAGAGTCAATCAACGAGAAAGTGATTAGAGATGTGTCTTGTTCAAGAACTCCGCCCGAAATGATGTTTATGTTATAGTTGTATCAATTCTAGGAACACTTGGAGAAGTACGATGATTTCGATTTATTGCGTTCGTAATGAAGGAAATCTCAATAGGGACCGCTATGGAAACTGACGGATTGTGTCAAATTTTCCCAAAATACCTAAGTCTCCCCAAGGCTTATTATTTACTCCACTGTTATGCAACTTTGGGGGGTAGTTTTGATACCCATTATCTCGGGATACTATTGAAAAATTTTAAGAAATATTTAAAGAAAAAAAATATATTTTTCTCATATTTCATAAAAAATTAGAAAATAAAACCTTTTTTATTTCAAGTATTTAAAGAAATATTTAAAGAAAAAAAGTTTTATTTTTCTCATATTTCATGAAAAAATATGAAAATAAAACCTTTTTTTATTTGAAGTATTTATTAAAATTTCTCAATAGTATTCCGAGAAAATGAGAATGAAAACTACCTCCCAAAGTTGCATAACAGTGGAGTAAATAATACGCCTTGGGGAGACTTAGATATTTTGGGAAAATTTGACACAATCCGTCAGTTTCCATAGCGGTCCCCAGGACTCTTAAGAGGGCAGTGTGTCAATTATGTATTTTAGAATTGAGTCTAAAATTTTAAGAATTACATAATTGGTCTATTGGAGAGAAGGAAATAGATTCAAGATAAAATGGCATAAATGTATGACAGCTTTTAAGCTGTGAAAAGTCCAGTTTGAAGTCAAAATACCTGAATGGTTGAGCTTTTAAAGCGTTTTTAAGTATAATTGTATAATATCACGTAACTGCTTGGGTTTTCACGGACCATTTCCCTGTAGTAAAGGCATTATGATCAAGACAGCATGTAATTTGATTTTCTTCATACCTATTAAATGCCAAACATTTAAAACGAAATAACTCTTTGTTTAACGACGTCTTTAACATAAATTACTTGAACGTTGCACAAATGTTTCCCAGTACTTGTATTATTTTGGGAGGGAAGTATGTAATAAAATAAAATGTTAAGAGTTAAAAGTTCCCAACTCATTGCTCAAGGTTAATATAATAGGTCATATTACCAAATTCTTTGGTATCGAAACACAAACAAATTATTATCTATTACCGACTTGAAAAACCTGTCGAATAAAGCGAAACAGTACTTAAACTCTCAAATGGGAGGAAATATAATTCTTGAGTTTTAAACTTTACATGTAAGATTATGACGGGTTTACTAGAAAAATTCGTCTGTTATGTTTTCAAATTCGTTATGCCAAAAGAAGTAAGAATAAAACGTCTTCAAAACTAAATCAAGTCACAACATTGACCAATATATTTTTAATAAATGATCTACTTGTATGTTATCTGCATTTTTGTAATTGTAATTTTGCCTCGCGTTTAAAAACTTTGAAAACAAACTTTGCGACTTTGCCGGAGCTTTCTCGCCGCCGCCAAATGAACACAACGCCGAGTCGCACAAACAGCGGCGGGATTTGAACCCGGGCTCTGGGGATTCCAAGTTTGTCGTCGAGTTGCTCCATTGATTCGAGAACTCCTTCTGATTGGTCGGATCGTTTGTCATCATCGCTCTCCTCGTCTTAGTCGAGATTCACCGCAGTCGTGACTGAGTTAATTCTCTAAACGACAATCTCCCCTCACCCTTCTCTCCCCAGACTCCCAGTAAAGGACTGGTTGGAAAAGCCACGGCTACACGGTGCAGTGGTTTCATGGAAACTTTGTTACGACATTATTGTCAATGAAATAAAACTTGGTCTTCAAATATATATCGACAAGATTTTCTATTCAAAACTTTTTTTGTTTGATTACCTATTATCCTTTCCATATAGCGCTTCTTTTGTTAACATCTTTTAACAAACATCTTGAGAAAGAACAGAGAAGGCGCACAAAAGGGCTTGAAATTAGTGGTAATGGATTTGGACAATCAGCGTTAGTAACAAATCGAGATGCCAATTCTCGATAGAGTGGTAGATCGATGGAGAGAGACCTATTCTCTAGTGAGTTGAAATGTTCACCGGGCGGAATTGCGACAGTGCACAATGGAAAGATGAAACAAAAGATTTTACTTGAGTTACGTTCAAGAACATGTTTCAATGGTAAGATCAATCTGTGAGAAAATTAGAAAAAGAGAGTAATTCTTCTATAGTTCAAAATCTCGACGAAATATTTCGCATATCGTGTGTCTGACTATTATGAATCTTATCAGCTAGCGACATCTAGCGTCGAGGTTAGTAAACCACAGCGTTGATGACAGACAAAATCAGAAAGCGAAAAAGTTGTAGAGAATGAAACACTTTTTGAGCATTATTTACTTTTTAAAAATGTTTATCTTCCGAATGTTGACGAGAGTTTTATAATTTCAGAATTTAAGTGATATTGAAATTCCGCGAAATATGCAACTTTCAAGCAAAATATAACCGCTGAGAAGAATACATGTTTCAAAAAGGTAATCAACAATGCACAATAGTAATAATTATCTAAAAGTTTGTCACTTCAATATATAGTCCATCCTCAACGGTACGTCACAGTCTCAAAATTAGCGGACACCATTGGAGGGCAATTCGGTGGTCCTACGCCATTATCAAGCGAGCATCATGCCCTCTGTCGGTAGTGTTGAACATCTCGGCAGCTGATCCCCGAACGCCTCTCATCCCCGTGTGTATGGCGCTACGCTGGTCCCGGCGCTCTCCGGGCAGGGGGGGGGGGCGCTAAATCGCCCCGGGACCTCGAAGAGCCCCGCAAAGACGCAAGTGATACCGACGCCCACGAGACGTGTTCGTTTGATTGCAAATTTCGTCTCCGAAAAGCAAAATTCTGAAAGGAAATCGACTACATGTTTCACAAGAAATCATATTTCAATACCTGCTTAGGGGAAAGCCGCTTACGAGACGTAATCCGCTGTTGGAATTTTCTTTCCTAAAAACTACAAAATATACAATTATTACATGTCAGGGGGCTTTAGATGCTAAGACTGAATAAGCTGTCTTTCCCTTTCATGTTTTTTTTTGGTGAGAAAGGAAAATGTTGACAGTAAACCAACGTATTTTGAAAATTGGGAAATGTTACTATGGAAAACAAGTTGGAGTAGAGAGATGAAATGAAAGCTGCGGGGCGAAACGGACTGGAAAACTCGATGTTTTGTCGGAAAAACAGATAATTGTATTGTTTAAAAACACCCCAGGGATCCGACGAATAATTTGCACGGAGCGCTGAATTATTTCATGTCAATAAATTGCTACCTGCTATTTAACCAAAATGCAAAATGGATTTTGAAATTTTTGTTGTGATAATGAAGTCAATTTGATGTAGAAATAGAAATTGCACCGTCAGAATAACAGTGTCCAAAGTAATGATTACTAATGTTATAACAATTGGAGGTTAGTTTCTTTTAAATAGTAATACTTTGGTAATATAAATGTTAAAATGTTACGTAAATTACAAAATATGTTATCGCTTATTAACTCGTTAAAATATATGAAGTGAATAGTTCAAATTTTGAAATTTGCAAATTTTTGAGGATAATATTAATGTTGACATAATTTTCGTGATGTTAATGTTTTATCTTTGAAACTATGTGTAATGTTCCTTTTGGGAAAACCAGAAAATGAGTAGATACTTACCAATATTATGATGGATACCATTTAATTTAGAGCTTATTGTGACATTTTCTTGAAGAAATTGTGTTTCTTGATAATATATTGTATTCTACCTTGCTTTAGATTTTCCGCAAAATTCTCATCGTGAGTGGAAAGATGGAAAAAAAACTCCGTTTTAACACTTCCAATATTAAAGTATAGGCAAATATTTGAACTTCAACTGTGAATATCTCAGAATTTAGTTTAGTTCGTATAATTTTTCAATATTATTGAATGTGATACAAAAACGAAAAACATTGAAAGTTTCAAAACTTTGCATGCATGTTCGCAAGAGATAAGAAAGTGATATAATCTGTGTGTTTGAATTGAAACTTCTCTATAACCGCATCTCATTTACTTAATGTTTCAATAAAGACAATTACCATGTTGTTTGTCAGAGTCAATAGAGTGGCAGGATCGAATGAACATCGCATGGAAACTCCTTAAGCAAATAACAATTAGTTTAATTAGTCGTATTGTTGGGGTGGAGTAAACATGCAAGTTCCTGGGGGTGTGGGGGGGGGGTTATCTGGAACTGGGTTGACACACAGAGATCGTGGGTTCGCTTCCAGCCTGCGGCAAGCGGGTTTCAAGCTCTGCAATGCCACTTCAATTAGATACACTTTCATCAACATTTTGCACTCTGTTTGAAACCTGAATTTCACGTAATTTTTGGATTCCTCCAGGAGCCCAAGTCTTGAAAAAAGCGTTTTGAAACCGTCTGGCGTTTTCATTGATCAAAACGTAAAAAAGTTGAAGGCTAAGGTATAGTCGTCAACTTTTTTACGTTTTGATCAATGAAAACGCCAAACGGTTTCAAAACGCTTTTTTCAAGACTTGGGCTCCTGGGTACTCTTATGGCACTTAGGTCAGACCAATCATCGGACAACAATCTGAAATTGTAACACACACTAAAGTTTAAACACTCCATGAACTTAATGCATGTCGAAGAAAGTAAACTGTAATTTAGTAAGTTAACAATGATAATTAATTAGAAACAAAGTGAGCGAAGTGAAAACCTTACATGGTTCCCTACATGTAAGGTTTTCATTCATTAATAACCTCGTTCACTTTGTTTCTGATTAAGTATCTCTTATTAAAAAACATTTTAATTTCTTCCATAAGCATTCACTTCAGTGGCGCAATCTTGATTATGCCATGTGCCTTACCAGCGGTAAAAGGGCTTTAAGCAAAAGTTTCCTAGTGGATGTAAAATATACTGTTTGTCTGACGAAGATAAAATTTCGCAATGTTAATATTTTATTAGATTTTACAAATTTCCATTCAATTTTTTTTTAATAGTTTGCAAAATTGTTGAGTTTCAACCCCAGAGTTTATAGAAACCTTACTGAATTTCAATAGAAAGCAGTTATTCTGTCAGATGATTTTTGTGAAAGAGAATTTCGGTTCGAGGTACTGCACGTGCTCGCTCATCAACGCGCCACAAAGCGTCTCTCTAGTATTTGTACTGATGTGAAATTAACTGTAAAATACTCGACGTCATGCCGGCCCACAGAGTAAACAAAACCTCTGTCTGTTCTATGTACTTGACTTGGCCTGAAGGGAGGAGCTTTCCATTACACAAGCTGCACACTTCACAACACAAGAATCACGGGGTTCAAATATCACGTCCACATCAGAACATTTCCGCGGGGGATGTTTTCACAAGCCGTTCCGTACAACCGGGTTTTAAATTCATTCAAAAGCTATGAATTGAGGAACAATGTATCATTTTTAACAGTTCTGAAAGATTCAGGATTACAGTATTTAAAATCGTTTTGATTGGGATAGTTCATCCTGTAGGTAGTTTATTCAACAGTTTCGATTCATATGTTTGAGCCTTCTTTAGGACAAAACTTAACTTAAATAAAAAAAACTACATTATGAAATATTCCAATCAAATCGATTTTAATCTTTCATTTTATTTGAAAAGCAGTTGTAAATATTTATCGCTGAAAAGACTAATGTTATTAAAATGTAACCACGTTCATTCAAACTTTATTTAAAAAAATAACAGAATTCAAGCGCCTAGTATTTTGGGTGAATTTTTAAAAAGTTGTTGAAGAAATTAACGCATTTCATTTGTGGCGCTAACTTTTATTGTAACCCACAAGAAGTAGTAGATATATGGAGAGCCATAGTTCAAGTGAAATCGTTCAGTAAATACTGAGCTCTATCCTTCTCGGTATGCCAAATTCTGATTATGTAGGTAGTTGCTTTCGTAGCAACAGATGTAGTTCATAAATTTATTAAAATGTTCACTTGGGTTATAATTTATTTACTTTTATTTGCTATGTTCGTTTGTAGAAAATAATATGCAATATATTTTAATGTATTCAGCTTTATAACCATATTTCATAGAATTGAGGGAGACGGAAAAATATATAACATTTTATACCACTTTGAAGATGCTTCTTGTTTTATTAACATTTTAATTCAAACATGCATTTTTATTCGTTTGACATAATTAAAATTTAGTTCAGGATTCCAACATAAAAATTAATTACTTGCGAGACAAAATGGCACACAAATATGTTGTGACCTACATGGATGAAAAAGAGCAAGGTAAATGCAATAAATTAAGTTCTCTTTCATGTTACATCATGTTATACAGAAAACAAGTCTGTATATGACAGAAAACACACAAAGCTATGCAAAATTTACCTTATAGGTAATTTTAATAACATGCCAAAAGAGTTTGTAAACAATTTAAACTCTAACTTAGTTTGCTGAAGCTTTGTTACAAAGCTGGATTAAAATATCTGTTAATAAGCCTTGCTGCCCAAATTAAGTATTGTGCTGGATTAACTCACTTTTGGATTAAATTCAATTGTTTCACTCATTTTGAGGTATCTGATTGGCTGTGCCGCCAATTTAGTCCAATATTTAGTTAATCCGGCTCAGATATACTTTGGTTATACCGGCCCTTAGGGACAGTCTTTCAATACTCTGCTAATTTTTAAACTGTTGATTAGGACTGGATTGTCATGGCAACAACCAATTACATACCTTGAATGACTGTGTTACTTAACACCTTGTTTTATTTAGCAGAGTATTGAAAAACTGAAGCTTGCAAACCTGTCATTCTCAAATTCCGAACCATTTCACAATGTGATGCAAACTGATGCGTCATCGATCTCCATATTCCTGTAATTATGGACACATCAATTAATGTTACAATTAGTTATTCTATATTGTGGCGAACATGAATCCTGTATGACCATTTGCAGTAGCACTTAGCGGCTACAGCCTTGGATGTCAATTGATGTAATGGAGAATGATTGATGTTGGATTTATTGACTTGCCTGACTCCTCTTCGCTTGTTTTGATTGTAAGCTACTGCCAGTTGATAGGAATCAACAATGATGAGTCTCATTGTATTCGAAATACTGAACTCAGTTTCATTTATAAAGAGGTAAAGAATATCCGAAACAAGAAGTAATTCATATAACAAACCGAAATATTTTGTTCGTTTCCGTAGAAAAATCACATGAATTAATTAAACTGTTTAGGATATTAGATTTTAAATTACTTTAAAACAACTTAGATCCTATTAAATCGCATACCTACTCCACAAAATGGAGCTTATTTGTGTAGATACTGTTAACGTTCGAGCGGGTTAACTAAACGAAATTTGTAAAAATGTAATTATGCTCATTAAATATCAAAGAATAGCAAATTCTTCTCTAAATTTAATTTCCAAATAATTGTATTATTATGGTAGGGGAGACGTTGCTGAATACAGATATTATGTTATTAATTTTGTTGTGGGTTCAATAGTTCTCTTGGAATTGATATATAAGTTTCATATTTTTCTTTTAACTTTAAAACAGGTAAATTGATATTGACGTCATAACTCATATATGTTGCCATGGAAACAAAGCATATCACCATGGTAACACATTGTTGTGGACTTAGAAATGACATCACAACCCAGATTCTCATTACATGCCGCTTTTCCCGCCAAAATGTCCCATGACATTTGAAATTGATTTTTATGAATGAAAATTCTATTTTTCAAGTGATAAGAGTGTTCGTGATTATTATTTGTGTTGTTATTTACGAATTTACCTTAATAAAATTAGAAGGGAATTCCCTATTGGGCCTGAATTCCTTATATAAACGGAGTACCAACTTTCCTGAGGTATTTTTCGACGATGGTTCAGATGGTTAATTCGACTGTAAAATCAATTTTGTGAGAACTCTGGTGAATTCTGAGAACCATCAGGAAAACTCGTGAAATTTCTATGAGATTTTATAGAGACGCTATAAAATACAAATTGTTCAAACCATAAAATGTATCAACTTTTTGCGTAGGAGACATTAAAGAAATTGACGTAAAACTTAAATATTGTACCTATTACTACTTTCCACACTATTAACTTTATACAACTTTATAAATAGATCAAATTTTAAGAGCTTAAACATACTTTTTTGTATTATTATTCGATCTATCAGACAATCAAAACTTCCATTATGTTTTTTGCAAGATTCTGTTAAAAAAAACTTACGGAATTGCTTTTCAACCTCTTCTACATATGTTATACCTTCAATTCAAAAGTCTCAATTACCAATGCAAATTTACATTGAATTGATCAAGTCAAGCGCTCCGAATCAGCAGTCGGGTAATCAATGAACTACTCATTTCATTCCATTTATTCAAATCACAAAGTGTAATTCCATTATTGAGAGTGTTGTATCAATGAGCCAGCGACTCTTTTTCTTACATTTTCATGAAGAAGATAGCGCCACTGGTATGCATGTCGATAAAGTAGGTGACTGCAGGTTTATTTTCTCGACATCACACTTCAGAAATAAAAAGCATGTGACATCGTTGTGCAAACATATCTTCATGATAGAATCTTATGATTAGCACTTCTAGTGTAACCCATTGTTATGATTTGAGAAGGACATCACTTGTAAAACAAGAAGTTCTTAAACCAAAGACCTTGCTGAAGAGACTCCACTCCATGCAAGAGACGTCAAGAGATATGAAAATAATTGGGCTTTTCATAAGGTTTTTTTCTGTCGTAGCTTGACGTCGTCTTGATGAAATTGCTGACAGATTGAATTTTTAATGATGTGTAGTTTAGCTCGTGTCTTATAGATGGAGCGTCATGTCAAGAACTGAGTGGATGAGTAGCATCATGATCGGGAAAATTTTATGTTATTTCCGAGAAATGGGGCCGATTCAGGTTCGATACTGGTTAAAATTCATTTGATATACACAACAATGTTATTTTGTAAATTAATAATAGCTACTTTAATTATAAAATAAGATGATTTAAGTCATGAATTTTAACTGATGATCCTCAACTTCAAGGATATCAAAAAAGTAAGAAGGAAAAAGTTGTTAAAACAAATTTAACGTAGGTATACCTACTTAACATAGGCATTCCTTGTTGACTATAAACAGTTATTGTGCTGGCCTGAAAGTCATTTAGACATTACGCAAGCTCAACCCCAGAAGTTCTGGACATTTGTTTTAATCACTGAAGTTTCATATCTCCAGAGTTATCTGTTTATGAACCAAGTTAACGCATCCCGGTGGAAGCGCCGTTAACGCAGCCCGCAAGACAGTCATGTATTGCGGGTTGCGTCAGAACGTGGCACCTCTATTAAATGAAGCATGTCTGAGGTGAGCGCGTATCAAGCAGAAACTTCATGATACTTACCAATTATCAGGACTATATTCACAATTAACCTCTTTTGGGTCATCATTTGCTTGCGAACATCTTAGTAAATCGTTGCATAATTATTCAAATCTTAATACTGGAACATCTGTTATTTTTGTTTGAAATTACAAGTGAAACGAATTAACAGATCATGCCAATTTTTCTTAAAATTCTATGCATAGCCAGATCGGTCTTCTGGTTTTACTAGACAATAGATGTATAGTTTATACTGCACTTTACTGATGGATAATTTGAAAGTAGTTTCGATAGCACAACCTCTTATAACACGGTTTATTAAACTGTTTATTATTTACATTTTACATCCTTGTCCAATGCTCGTTTTTGAACGCGTTCACTGAGCGTTTTTCTACCTATAAATAATAGGACGATCTTTAGAACAAAACTGCATATTTGGTTCAATAATTTCGTTATATAATTCCGATTTATTGTCACAAAAAATCAAATTCACAAGCACAATGGTTTCATGATATTTTAGAATTCGTTGAATATTAATTCTGAAAGCACTTGGGAATGCGCGCACATTGTTTAGGCATTTGAATTCACATGCGTTCCAACGAACTAAAACAATCGTTTATAGCACTGTTTTATTTATGTTCGCACACATGAAATTCATAAAGTGCTGTTGGGAAAATACCATCAATTAAAGTGAATCTGGATTAAATTAAATGCGGGCAGGCGACACAATCAAAACCATAACAATTAATAACAATGAAAATCGGAATTCAGTTGCTGTTTTCGTGCTGGGAATTTGAACCAAAGTGTCAGTTGTTTAGTCAATAGATATTCCAGAATATTTTACACCAGCAAAAAGCTGGCTACATGCGTTGATGAACGCATAGAGGTGATGAACGAGATGAACGAGTCTTCGCAATGCATGTAAATAATACACAGCTTCATAAAACATATCTTTCAGATTACCAATCAACAGCAGAGTATTTACGAAACACCAAGAGACCAATCTTGCTAGAAATCAACAAGGTTTAAAATGGATATTAATGATTCTTTTGTTAATAAATTGATAGATTTATTCAATCAATAAATATTCTACCTCCCTTCACCCGTTATCATTCTCTCTACGGCGCGAGTTGTGGAGGCCCGTGCTGTAAATGTCACACCGTCCTTCGGATGGGACGTTAAGACGTTGGCTCCCTTGCAGCTTCATGCTCAAAAGAAGTTGTAGATTTTTCGACGCAAGTGGCCAGAGTCTACTGGATTCCGTCCATAAGATTATTAGCTCACGGTCTTGTGGTGTTGAGGACTGACACCCGCAAATTTCTACTTGCGGACACTTTTTCTACTTTTTCTAATTTTTTTTAATAAATTTTCTACTTTCTACTTCTTGCGGAGTAGGCTACATGCCGGTACCGGGTTTTCTCTTCTCCCTTCTCTTTTACAATGAGAATATAGAAAATAATAATAATTTGTATCTTTGTTTCACTTGAACTGTGAAAAGAGCAGGAAATAACATAAAATGCTCGAATCACATCAGCTTCTGTTTTCTCGTTATGGGAATTCTAACCGTTTAAAACGAAGTGCCAGAAGCTGTTTCAGGAACGAGATTTTCCAACATCACATATTTAACATGAAGGTAAATCCGTAGAGACTCGAGTGTGTTCTTTCTGCCGTCAAATTCAGTGAGAGTTGAAACAATTGCGTTTAACTTTCACATTTAAACATTGTTCATGGAGGAATTCAACAAGACTTGTCAAACAGTCCTGAATATTTTACTCCGAGAGTTTAAAAAAATATGTGTCAATAAAGTGAGTTTTTGGGCTACTTAATGTTGCGGTAATCTCTGAGCTGCATTTACGCAGTAGATATTATTTGTGTATTTACACATATTTACATACGTTTTCCTTCACTAAGAATACGCTCAGTGTAACACGTTGGTAAGCGAGCTTTTGCATGCGAATTAATATTCGTATAAAAGCTGCTGCTCTACTGACCTTGGAAGAACAAAACCGTCAAAGAAACAGTGATAATTTATTTGTAATTTCTCGGAATAAATTTTACAAAAATTTCAAAACATAAACTGTCACTAAAATGCCAATAACTCTAGAAGTCATTGATCAATATGTCTGTATATTGTCACAAACTCATTAAAATTTGTCCAAAATGTGACGTTAATCGGTCAAACGGATTCATTTAAAATTTTGAACCATCTTGCTATAAAATAACTATATCTACATAATATGACCGCTTATACAACATTAGTGTATGTGCCAAATTTCAGATCGATCAGTTGAACGGTGTGACTATGTAATGGGTTCCACATTGCCTTGTTCTGCAACTAGGAGGTTAATGACGACGGAGATGAGGATGAGATGTTAGTCAATGGTCAAGATGTAAGGTAGAAAGGAGGCGGACGCGACCTATTAGCAAGGAACCCTCCCAGCACGTGCCGCTTGACTGAGAAACCTCGAGAAAGCCTCAGGAATTTCAGTGGAGGGAATCGATCCTGGACCTCCTGAGCTCAAGCCTACGGCGTTGTGTCGAACACACTTACTCTGTTCTTTATTGACTCCAGAACTTCGGCATGACCTGGTTTCATAATGACCTTGAAAGCCGATAGGTAAACATTTGAGATAATGTTTCTATCCCATAACTTTTGAACCATTCCCACTATGGAAATTTAAAAAAAATAATACGCATTGTTAGAGTCGACCTTAAAATATAAACACCAACTTATAAAGACTTTAATTTGTACGAAATCGTGTGTCAAAGCTAAAAGAAAATGTGAATATTTCAGTTTTTGCACAAGTTTAGAAGCAAATATTGTATTAAGATGTTTAGGTATAAGGTCGAAAAAAATCTATTTTAATATAAAAAATAACAATTTGAAATATTTTGGAATTATCTCTTATGTTTACCGTTAAGTGGAGCCGAACTCTTAGGAAAACTACAATAATACAATGAAATAACGTACGCATTTCTCAGTTTTATGTTTCAATAACCCCAGATCGAAGTGTTCTCAATTTCAACTTAAATTTACTGTAATGTGAAGTTAACGAGGCAATTCACTGAACAGGAATCAATTTGAGTCGGAATTGATTTAATTGGACGCGTAGAGACTCAGATAATTAATTATTTGTCGCCAGGCGCTGTTAATCAACTCCGTTTTAATGAGATAATATCGCTGCCATTAATGTTTACCATCAGCTAAACAGTTTTATCTCATACGGTTCATGTGGATCGCATTTAAGCCCGTTAAACACGTCATACAAATATGTGAATGTGGTTGCTTTTAAGTCTAATTTTTTTAATTTACGTCCTGATTCTTTATTTACAATTTTTTCAGTCTGGGAAGTAAAATAGTTTTTCATAATAGATCCCCACAATGTTAATGGAAATGTAATATATTTCTTTATTTTACAATTGAATACATTGATAATAGGTTGGAAGGATTATTATATCATTAAAATTTAGATTTTTTAAAAAAATATTATGGAATTGTACTTATATTTAAAAATAATTTCCGTACTTTTCTTTGATTCTTCTGCATGATTTATATGGGTCAATTTCTTGCTCAACTTCTATGACACCTTCTTGATGCTTTTTTATACATGAAATATCGCTGGTGGAACGTTGAGCTCACAAGTTCTATGACAAAAAGAAGAATATATACAAAAGATGAATCACTGAAGTAGAACATGTTACGTATTCTCGTGTTATTCAGACTTTAAAGTTGAACGCGTTGATAAGCGAGCATTCGAAATGCATGGAAGACCTTGACCACAGATTTTCTCTCACATAATGCATTAGCATGGCGGAGTGTAAACTATAACTTAATTTTCGGGTAAACCAATAGACCGATCTTGCTTGAAATTAATAGGCAAACGAACAGAATAGTTATGAACCTATTCTCAAAAAATTTGCCTCATTCGCGACTTCATTTGACCTTTGTGAAACAAAACGTATTATAAGATTCAAATAGAGACGCTCGCTCCACTCGGTTATTTTATGGCGTTACAGAACTTGCAGTCGCCTCAACAACTTCACTCCTTCGACGATGTGCCATTATAGGAGGTGAAGTTTGTGGAGGATTTGTAACTCAGGGTGGCTATTCTCGAAAGTTCGCATCAACCATGCGGATTTGAAAATGTTCGCATGCCAAGTTCGTTGACGAAAGTCATGATGCGAACTTACCTATTCTCGAGTTTTACTTTCGCGTGGCGAAATTGACTAGTCGAACTTCCTTAGCAACCGCATCGTCTTCGACAAAGTTCGGGATTATACGGATTGACCAATGGGAAGTAAGCTTTTCAATTGGAATTTAAGAATGTCAGGAAGGCGGTGAATGATTAAAAGGCAGTGTGGCGGTAAACTTTCGATTTCGTCAAGAGCAGAACGACATTTCACAATTTATTTATTAAATATTAATTTAATTCGAAATTAAACAAATTACGGAAGAGGAAAATGCGATTATTACTTCAGTCACTTACTGAAAAAATGGGTCCAACCACAAACTAATTATTTCTAAATATTTATTTTGACGTTGTTATTAAGGACCACTTACATAACTCATATATTAAAGTTTACCAAATTTTGGGCAGCAATTTTGTTTTTATCAAGAGTTTTGTCAAAGTCGATGTTTATTCTTTAACTTAAAAATTTTAAGACATATTCCTCTTTCAATATTTGTTTCAATGTTTTGTGCTATACAAAAAATCAGCTTGATCCCATACATTGCTATACAATATATTTCAATTTTTTTAAATACCGTCAATTTTATTAAAACTGCTCTAGGCAAGTCGTCATTTGAGTTAATGACTTCATTGTTGCACTGAAGTATTCCGCACACGATACACTATAAAATATTGAAAGTTTATTGAAATCGACTTATTATATCCAATTTTCCCCTAACATTTTTGACTTACATTGAAAAAAAAATTATTCCCCATTCAATTTGAGATTTAAAACACAAACTAATTGAAAATAAGAATAATTAAATTACTATTTTTATATGTTCAATATGGTTAACCATTAAAAAAATAATTTTATTTTTGAAACGGTCATTTTGTTTTTACAGACAATTTTGTGGAAATCACACATTCACTTTTATTTTAATAACGTATAAATTTCCAATTAATTTATTATGAGATAATTTATTGAAAAATTAAAAATAATTTTCGCAATTGCGTTTGTTATTTGGCAGATAATTTTCTTTTATCAAATAACCTCAAATACATCAAAACGGCTCTAAAACGACAGAAAAACGAAAGGCCTCTCGAACCCGAACTGTCAACGGAACTTTTTAGTGTTCACCTGATTTTTTGCTTTTTTTGCTTTTTTTGTTTTTATGATTTTTTATGATTTTTTTAGTTTTTTGATTTTTTGCTATTGATTTTTTAAATTTTTTATGATTTTTAAATTTTTGTTATAAATTTTGTTATTTTATATTTTTTTTAATGTTTGATTATTTAAAATGATTTTTTTAAATTTTCAAAAATTTCACGTGATTTTTTTTTATTTAATTTTTGAGTACATTTTTTAATTCTTTTTTAAATTTTAGATTTTTTTACAAGGACCTTATTTTTTCTGATTATGCTTTGATTTTTTAAATTTATCTTTTCTGATTTTTTTTATTTTTCCGATTTGTTTAAAGTATACACTGATTTTTTTTAGTTGTTCCCCCCTCGCAACTGACTGACATAACCTAACAATCAGCTGGCGGAAGTGATTTCAAGGGCCCTACACCGAACGAACATTTCCGCATGTCATTTTCGCATTTGGGCGGCGGTTTCAAATTCGAGAATACGCTTTCGCAAGATTTGACGCCAAGCATGCGAATACGAACATTACCGCATGCGGTTTCAACTCGAGAATAGGCACCCTGGATTGAAAGTGAGTAGGTCGTTAGCCCCCTGCGCAAACAAATCTTATTAAAAAAAAAAAAAAAAAAAAAAAAAAAAAAATGTGCCATAAACTCTTAACGAGCTATTAACGATCTATCAAACGTAACTTCCTATTTTTTTAATTAGGTAAACTATTTTACAAGTCACCTAGGATGAAGAAACGATCGACATCGTCTCACTCCGAGTTGTAACTCGAGTCTCGATCGCTATGATTACGCACAATCACGTGACTTGAGTGACGTCAGGAGCAGGTCGGAGGCTGCGTGAGACGAGATGAAGATTAATTATTACGTCATCGCCGCCTCGAGGTGTTGTCGCGAGATGAGCCGGGGACGACAAGTTGACAGCTCAGACTTGCGGCGTGTTATCACGAGGTGGTGATGTTATGATATTGAACGCGTTCATACCTTGGAACACTCTGGTGACGAACAGAGTGATAAATTGTTTCATAAGTGAGTGTAACTTTGATAGGATGTTCACATGATCAGTCTGATTGTATATTAGTAGCACTTTTTCGTTTTTACTTCGTGCCTTGTTAATAGGCGCCGGTTAATCAACAAAACCGCGCAAAACTATGAAATTTCCGATACGATTGGAGACCAAACCCGTGAACCAATTGATCTAAAATTTTAATCATGATTAGATAAACGACAAACTTAGGGTTATCACTTGGCGCATTTTTAAAATAAAATTTTTTACGGCACCCAGCGAGACAAAAAATATACAATTTTTCACCAAAAATCAACTAATTATTACCAATTAACAAAGCAAAAAATTAAAAATTAACTAAGTGATAACCTTAAGTTTTTCTTTTATCTAACCATGATTAAAATTTCCAATCATTTCGTCAACCCATTTTGTCTCTAATCGTATCCAAAAAAGTGTCTACAAAAAGCGGCAAAATCGCTTTTTACGTTTATAAAGAGACTGTTCGTCCAAGTGTTATTTTGAGACAAGTGTTTGTCCAAGTGTTCTCGAAGATACGTTGCATGATTGACACACTGTAATATTTATAAATATTTAACTCTTTTATAGACATAAATATTAAAAATTAAACAACTGCTATTTAAAAACTAAAACTGTACAGATGTAATGGCGCATCCATTGAACACACTATAACTTGGGTGACTGATGGTCTTCATCACTAGACCTTAGTTTAAACATCTCCACAATCATATAGTTTCACGAGGTGTATTCAAACTCTGAAACAACTATTACATCGGGTAACTGTGTCAGTTAGTCGACGTTTATGACCATCCACTACACGCGGCTATCAAAATAATCATTCCTAGTTAATACATACTTCACTCAATACTCATTAGTTTTGTCTTAGGTTTTGTTCGGAGATAGAAGCGTTGTTTTCACTCCAGCTAATTACATGCGCTACAGGAACTAGAGTGTAGCTCTAGTGTAATAGTCACAAATAAAATTTGGCAAATGCTCGATGAAAACGTAGAGTATTTTCATTATAATACTTCGCACATTATATTTTCTATATTATATACACTATATAGTACATTATAATACTTCCAACATTTCCAACATTTGTATTGTATTGTAATTTCAGCAAATTTAATAATGCAAAATATTGAAGGCTATCTTATAACTTCAATTTAAATGACACTGTTCTATGAAATCGTTGAATTGATGTGATAGTTTTTAACTGAAAAAGAATGGATATATACACGTGATAATTGAAGTTTAGCAATGTGATTTAACTTTGCCCCTTCTCCTATTCAGTAGCATGTACTCAGCGTAAAATGATGCCAGTGAAAGTACTAAAATGCTAGCGGGTCGCTTCCCCCTTCAGAATAATGTGTGATATTTTCAGACAAAGTATAGATTATCAGTCGTAGGATCCGCAGAGTTTAAATAAAG